>CAJVQA010012243.1:0-10230 GCA_910591915.1 Cetraspora pellucida
GTCAGCATAGGATACTGGTTAGTCTGAAGACAGTGTTTGACAGTTTTTCAGTGGCTTGAGGCATGTGTATAGTCATGTTTGTATTGCTGTATTATTTCCAATCTATGTTGTAAACAATCCTATTTAGGAAGTAAATACTGCTGACTGTTTTGATGATTTTACATATCAATCTTTAGGAGAGGATAAACTAAATTGCCCACTTTTACAAAATTTTCTTCGAAGAAAAAGTGAGTGCTAGGTGAACCAACTTTTAGCTTTTGTAAATTCTTAACTCTTGTAAGTGTTTCTTGTAGGTTTTATAGTTGTATAGAACTAATATATCTAATTTTGTTGTTTACTTAATAAGAAATCTTGGCTTTTACCAACTACTTCTTCTATAGTCCTAGAGTGTTCTTTAAACTGTCATCACAAGGCTGTAACTCTTTTTCAACTCTATTTCAATGTCCAACAATATATATACAGTACTTCAGAAAGGTTTTTATAAAGTTTAATATATTCACTATATTATTTTCTGTAGTTCAGCTTTTTGAAAAGTTTGGTTCAGATGATCATCAAAAAAAGTTTCCATATTATATATTATATATATCAATTTATTAGTATTTATTTAAGTATTGTTGAATTTCAGTATTATTAAGTAATATTTATATAGAAATAAAACTATTGCAAATAAAATATATATTATACAAATAATATTAGATTTTTTATCAGATTTTATCAGACTTTAATTCTGATATTAATAGTATAAATATAGTATAACAAGCTATTATTATTACATCAAGACAATATTAATATATATAACCTTAATGACCTGTTTTACTTGATCATACTGTGATCAGAAGGACCACAAGATGATTGTTTTATAGGACAAATCAAGTAGATATCTAATCTGGGTCTTAAGTTGTGAGCATATTAAAGTTAAAGCAAGATATACTGTTATTGGATATAAAATATTTAATAAAGATTTATTTTTATATAACAAATAAATTACAAAAATTTAATTGTCTATTTACCTGTTATACAACCTATATTTATTATTAAAAAAAATGAACACCTGTTATATTTACTATTAAAAAATAAAATAAAAACTATTAATATTAGAATTTGATGATAAAATTCCTAATTTAGTGTGACAGAATTATTAAAGTAAGATAATATTGATATTAATAAAATAATATTAATATTGAATTTATAAAATTCCTGATATTAATAAAAAATTTTAATATTAGGATTTCTAATAAATATTAATATTAAAATAAGAACAGTTATACTATTTATTTCTGCAAAGCAGAGAATAAATGCATGCATTATTCTCTTATTTTATTAATTAATGTTTGAAGGCTATTTCTCAACTGTGTTTAAAATTAAGTTATTGCCAAAAATAAAAAATAATTAGTAGAAAAAAAACAAACACATACTCTCTTTACTTACATTTAGTAGTGAAGAAAAAAATAAAACAAAAACAATTAAACCTTTATTAAAATCTATTAGAAACTATACCACAAGAGCTAAATTTCTTGTGCTAAAGAAAAGAAAGTATCCATGCACTAACATGCTACACTTCCTTTTTGTTAAGTCATTTGAAATACCTATGTTTTATAAGAAAATCAGAACTTCTAACATTTATGAAGAAGAAACTAGTTTAAACTCAGGCTCTTCTAAGAGCTTATTAGAACAAACTAAAGCTCAAGTTTTAAATAGCCAAGAACTAAAAGCTTTATCAACACAAAAAGCACAAGAAGCATATATAATAACAGACTTAAAAGTCAGCAAAGTACTAAACAAAAAAAATACTGTTCTTGTAAAAAATGATGATGTTTTGTTTATATCTGCTGACAACATATATATAGAAGTAACAAAACAAACCAAACATGTGTCTTATAATAGCAACTTAGTTACATCTCAATTAGAAATTATGACCAATCAATCAAAACCAAATTAATGGTCTGATCTTTTTTCTAAGTTGGAAAGAGAAAAAGCCACCTACTTTACATTCTTTTCTAGAAAAAGAATCTATACTAAAAATGAAAATGCTTTAATTTTTGAAACTCAAAATTTAGAAAATATATCTATAGTAAACATAGTTAAAGCAATGGCAAAAAAATTAGGTAATAGTTTTATAGCAATAAGACCATTAGTTACCAAAGGCAGAAGAACTCATTTAGAAGTTATCTTTTCTAATGAAGACCAGCAACAGTACTATGCAGCAGAAGGAATCTTAATCTTTAAACAGTTCCTTCAGTGTTATATTCCTGTTAATATTAAATGAAGCTTTCTTTTAGTAAAAATTAGAAATACACCAATAGGTAAAAAAGATTTTATCTCTAAAAAAATCAAAGAAGCTTTTCAAGATGTAGGCACAATCTCCTCTATCAAACCTTTAGTACACAAAGGCACTTCAGTTCTTTCAGATCAATGGGTAGTTATTTTTGAGACTACAGATGACCCAGACCTAGCAAATAGAATTCTCAGATATACACATATTTGAAACTACAAAGTAGTTACGAACTGGAGAGAGGCTTCAAAACTATGCTACTTTTGTAACAAAGTGAGTCACATCAAAAAAGAATGCACCAAGTACATAGCTTCAGTAGAACTTAGAGCTATAAAAAAGTATGCAGATTATAAAAATTTCAAAACAAAACTACCAAGCATCAAACCTTCAAGTTAGAAGACTTTAGTGCAGATAACCTCTATATTAAAAATAATAATAACTTAGATGCTAACAACATTAATAAGCAAATCTTAGCAGATATAAATCTAAATAGTCATATCAATATAGATCAGCCTTAGATTAAAACTGAAATAGCTAAAAAGAACCAACCAAAGATACTTTAAAGGAACTAAACAATTCTTTAATAGAAAATCATATCATAGATACCAATATGATAGTAGATCTACTGATCACTCTCTATGATGACTCCAAGGTTGCTGAATCCTCTTTCATTAGCAATAATGACAATGAATTCCAATTGGTAATGTTAAAAAAAAATACAAGGGTAAAGCAAAAGTAACAAATACAGAAAAAAACAAAGTTATGAGTCTGGATTCTAAAAATAATCCTAGTCTCAAAACCAAAAGACCTTAATCTAACTCACCAATCTCCAATTTTTTAATATTAATAGTTAAACAAATTACAATTGCAATACTTTATATTAAAGGTTTGAACAATTTAGACAAAGCACAAAAAACACTGACATTACTTAAATCATATCAATTAGACATAATTATGTTACAAAAAACAAATTTAGAAAACAATAACACAAGAAATTTTCTCTTACAACAATGGGAATACAGCTCTTATTGGTTCTTCAAGACAGCAATATTAGCAGAAAACAGAAACATTTTATTTGAAAACATTATAGAATCTTAGAATGGCCATGTTATCACAGCAACTTTTCTATACAAAAACCAATCATTTTTCTTGAACAATGTTTATGCACCACCAAATATAAAAGATAGGCTCAAATTTTTCAATAGTTAAGTTCCCCTAAGGGATGACAAATGCATTAATATTTTGACTGAAGACTTTAACATGAACCTGAATCCACAAAAAGATTGAATCAGTCATGCACTTATTACTTATGACTCTACAAGAAATCTTCTCAAAAAACTTATAACAGAGTTTACAGATACTGCATTACTATCTGAAAATGATTATTCTTTTTTAACTTATTATCAGAACACTTATGCAGGTCACAGAATAGCTACAAGGCTTGATTACATCTTTATAAATAGTGATCATAGCAGCTATTGTAAAAATGTAACAACACAATTTGGCAATTCTGATCATTTAATAATAAAATACGAAATACACCTCTCACTGGAAAACCCTAAAGCAAAACAATGAAAATTCTGCAAAAATAGCTGGAATAATGACCTGCTAAAAAAAAAGTAATCGAAGAACTCCAAAGCATTACTGATTTCTCAAAATAGAACCTTTGCAAATGCTGAATACAATCTATAATTAGAGCCTTCAGGCCTAATCTTGCTCTAGAAAAGAAGATTCAAAGGCTTCAAAAACAACTCTCAAAGCTAAATAAAAAAGTTACTAATAAAAAGAATCCAATAGCAGTTCTATTACAAATAGAAAATATTAACTAGTAGCTTCAAGATGAGCTTCAGTGCTCTTAGAAAAATGGCAAACAAGATCAAATATCAAATGGATTGAAGACAGAGAAAAGTCAACCAAGTTCAAATTTAAGCTCCTAATAATAATAACTCTGAAGACTCAGCTACTACTTTACATTTTATAAATAAAACACATCAGAATATTTATAAAACTGAGGTAGTGACAAGAATTTAATGAACTATTTTTTCCAAAATCTTCAAAAAGTAACTGAATCACAAAACCAATCACTCATAAAACTTATTTCTAAGGAAGAAATCAGAAATGTTATTAGCTCTCTTTCAAATAATAAGGCTTCAGGTTCAGATAGCCTTAGTTATGAGTTCTACAAAGAAATTATAAATAAAATAGTACCAGTTTTGTTCAAGTTCTTCAACTTCTGTTTAGAGTCTGGTACAATTCCAAGATCATAGTCCAAAAGTTTCATTACTTTAATTTCCAAAAAGCTACTAACTTAAAAAATATTAACAACTGAAGACCAATCTTACTCACAAACTGTGATATTAAAATCTTTATGAAAATCTTAGCTAATAGAAGTAACTCTATTTGTGAATCTTTAATTAGATATTTACAACAAGCCTTCATTAAAGAAAGGTTAATCACAGATATAGCACTAGACATTATTACAGTTCTGAGAAATCTAAATAATCAAACAATATCAAATTAGCTTCTATTGCTTAATCAGCAAAAAGCTTTTAATAAAATTAATCATAATTTTATTGCACATATATTAGAAGAAATGAACTTTGCTAAAGTAATATTAAAAACTCTTTTTGGTTTACTCCTGAAACTTATAGAATAAACAAAATTTCATATCTAAACAAAACAATTCACTTTTTAAACTCAAGCCAAGAGAGGTATATAACTCACAAAAAACATAGACTACTATTAGCAACTATGAGAGGCTTTCATACAAGAAAGTTAGGACAGAAACAGACAAGAAAAGAGTCTTTAAACTTTCAAAAGTCAATTAAAACAAAGAAAATACTACAGTTTTGAAAAAACATAGCTTTGTAAACACCCAACAGAATACAAACATGACAGCAACCACATCAACAAAGAAAACTAACTCTGATTGGGCTAGCCAAACAGAAAATAAACTAGAAGAAAAAGAAAACAACAATCAAGAAATAAATAACAATGGACAAAAAGACAAAGAGGAAAACATACCAAACCAAGAGCATGTGCTTAAGCCAAATAATCATAAAGATGTGTCAAAAAAATAATAAACAAGAACACATGAGCACCAATACAGCAACCAACTTTAAAAACATTACTAGCCAGCAACCAATTATATCTGACAATAAGGATACACTAAACAAGAATACAACAAACAATAGCACAAAACCAAAACAATGATAGAAGCTATTCACAAGACTTAAAGAAAGAAAAGCTATTTTCACAAACTCCTCTTCTAGTCAGAAAATATGCTCTAAAAATAAGAATACCCTTATACTAAACATTCAAAGTTTAAATAATATTCTTACTAATAGCATAATTGCAGCCCTGGCTGCTAGTCTAGAAGAAGTTCTAGTAGCAGCTAAACTATATATATCTAGAGGAAAACAGTCATTTCTTGAAGTGATTCTTAAAAATAAGGAAAAAGTTCAGCTATATGCAGCTAATGGAATTTCTCTCATCAAACAAACCTTATTTGGATACATTTTTATTAACCTAAACTGCTTATTTCTTACAGTTAAACTTCAAAACATGCCTATAGGTGATCCTAAAATTATTAGTTATCAAGTTCTCAAGGCTTTTCAAAATATAGAACAAATTGCATCAATCAAGTCTCTACTCTACAAGGGTATTACAGTTTGTTCAGACCAATGGTTAGTTACATTTGAAACTACTAAGAACCCTGAAGTATCATCTAGAATACCCAGAAGCATCCATATTGGAAAGAAGCACCAAAAATCTGCTTCTATTATAAAAAGAAAGGCTACTTCAAGAAAGACTACAAAGAACTAAAAGCTTCAATTGAGATGAGACAGTGCTTAAAAGAAGTCAAAGAGTATAGAGAAAAAATTAGAACCCAAAACATTTTGCTTTTAGAAACAAGCTTTAGCCAGAACAATCCTTATATTAACATTTCTAAAGTAGAAAAACAAGCAAAAATCTTAACAAATGCAAAGGATACAACTTCAGATTTTATTTCAGATAATGAAGAAATGACACTAGAAGACATACTCTCTGAAACAGCCAACAACAAGAAATCTGAGTCTACTGATATTATAGCAGATGTTAACTAAACAAATGAAATAGAAACAAAAGAAGCTAAGCTAATGGTTGTATCAGTTAACTCTGGAAACAATATAGAAGAAGCACCTTTTACTACAGTAATCTATAAAAAACAAAAAATAAGGGCAAAAGAAAAGACCAAGCAAGAACAAGTCACTCTTACAAGAATGAAGAAGGCTTTCTATCGAGCTGTCTATCAAGAGCTTAACACAAGATTAATAAAGTCCAGTGTAGCTTCATTTCTTTTTCAACTCAAATAATAATCAAAATTGCTATATTGAACAATGATCAAAATTGGTATATTGAATATAAAAGGCTTAAACAATAAGTCCAAAGCATAAAAAACTCTTATTTTATTAAAATCATACAATTTAGACATAATTTTATTACAGAAAACCAACCTAAAAGATGCCTTCTTAAGGAACTTTCTAGCTAAACAATGAGAGTTCAACTCTTTTTGGTCTTTCAAAACAGCAATACTAGCTAGAAAAAGAAATATCAAGTTAACAAATACAAAAGAGTTTCTAAATGAACAAGTTATCATAGCCAAAACAGAAATTAAACAACAACATTTCCATCTCACAAATGTCTATACACCTCTTAAACAAGAGAACAGAGTCATTTTCTTCAAAAAATAGGTACTTATTAAAGATGAAGAAAGTATCTGTGTTATAAGTGAAGATTTTAACACAAATCTAAACCCTGAAAAAAACAGAATAAGCCAAGCAACAGCACAAAATGACAGTTCTAAAAAACTTCTAGAAACTCTCATAACAGAATACATTAACACAGCCATCTGCTCTAAAGAAGAACCATTTCTTACATTTTACCAGTTTACACATAGGGGCCAAAAAATGACAATCAGGCTAGACTATATCTATATTGAAGACAGCTATAGCCACTTATGTAAAAACACCTCTACATGCTATAGTAACTTAGACCATTTATTGGTTAAATGTGAACTTAGTCTGAAACCAAAGCATAACAGCAACTGAATATGAAGATTCGACAAAAAATACTGGAGTATCTCAGAACTCAAATCTAATATAATACAAGAGCTACAGAACATTCAAGATATAGCCAACTGGAATTTACACAAGTGCTCAATTTAATTTATTATAAGATTATTTAAAAGCTGACCTTTATCAGAAAAAAGAATACAAAAGATATACAAAAGAATATGCAGTCTAAACAACAAAATAGCTAAAAACTTTAATCTAGAAGAGCTCAAACTAGTCATTGAAGGCCTTAATGTAGAGCTACAAGAAGAGCTAACTACAATGTTAAACAAATAGTGAATAAGATCCAATACAAAATGGATAGAAGAAGGAGAAAAATCTACAAAATACTTCTATTCACTATACAAAACTAAGCATTTATCAAGCTGCAGCTCCAAAATCAAAAATCCAAACAGCCCAAATGAAACTCTACAAACACAAACCATGAACTTCATTAAGGAGTCCTATCAGAAACTTTACAAAAGTGAAGAAATTGATGAAGATGCTACTGAACAAATCACAAATAACTTAACAAAAATTACAACTCAGCAGAACAATCAGCTGGAAAAACAAATAACAAAAGAAGAAATTAGCCAGATAATAGATAAACTTCTAAACAATAAGGCTTCAGGAACTGATGGTCTAATATATAAATTTTACAAAGACATAAAGGAAACAATTCTCTTAACACTCACTAATTTGTTTAATCAAGTACTAGAAACAGGCCAAATCTTAGTCTCATGAAGCAAAAGCCTTATAATCTAATCTTTAAGAAATCAGATTACCTTTCTAATATAAATAACTGGAGGCCTATATTACTAATAAACTTAGATGCCAAAATCTTTATAAAGCTTCTTGCAAACTGAATCAATCCTATTTGAGACAAAATTATTAGCTTAGCACAACAGGCCTTTATTACCAATAGAGCTATTGCAGACATAGCACTAGATGTACTAGTAACTCTAAGAAACCAGAATAACCAATCAAAGCAGTACTAGTTACTGCTTTTGAACTAGCAAAAAGCTTTTAATAGAGTTAATCATCACTTCTTACAAATTATACTTAACAAAATAAACTTTGAACAAAAATTCATTAAGGTAATAAGTTTACTTTTTACCAGCTAAAGTGCATACATAATTAATTCAGAATACATCTTAGAGCCTTTTAGAGTAGAAAGTTGAGTCAGACAAGGTAATCCTCTCTTACTACTACTTTATGTCTTAGCTATTAATCTACTTATCAGTACAATCAACAGAGAGATTAAAAGAATCACAGTCAATAAGACAAAATTTAAAATTGCAGCATATGCTAATAATATCTCTTTGGAAATTGAATCTTCATTAGGCTAAAATAAAACTTTAAAAATCTTATACAAATACAAGAAAGCCTTAAATGCTAAAATTAACAAGACCAAATCAATTCTAATACCCATCACATCTAATACTAAAAGAGTCAAACTCTTTGACAACTAGATTTTAAAACACTTGATAATGATTAAAGCTCTATAACAATACTGAGCTACAACATTGATATAAAAGGAAATCCAGAGAAGTCTACTTGAAAAAATCTGACAAATAAAATTAAAAATAAAATTAATGAACTTTCATAAAGAAACTTTTCTTTTAAGGAAAGAATTCTAGTAGCCAAAACTTTACCTATGTTCAAAATATAGTATCTGGCATACCTCCTACCTTCAATAAGAAAGCAACTAAATGAAATTAATTAATTACTAACAAACTGGATAAAAAGAAACTTTAGAATGCTGCCTTGATACTCAGAATTTTAGCTTAGCTACAAGCAAGGTGGGCATTCTAAAAGACATACTAGATGCTAGACTACTTTCAACATGACTTAAACTTCTATCAAGCAACACATTCTGGGCTATTACAAAAAGAGATACCATAATCTCAGACCTATATAGCAAGAGAAACATTTCAGTACTAAATGCATTAACACAACTACTACTCAAAACTAAAGGCTGAACTGATAGATAGAGACTCTACCTAAATGCATGAAAAAGATTTAAAGAGAAAATAGAAGTTAATTGAACCTGGCCTTGGCTTCTAGAAGAAATCAAAATAGGAAATATAATGAGCAACCTATACAAGGTCAAAGGAGCTCTGAAAAGCCTTAACATTACAATAAATCTCAGAGAAGGCCAGTTTGAATAGTTAAACATAAAAGAAGTTCTCAATAAAAAAAAAGACATAATGTGGCATCTCACTTACTGAGCACTTCCTCTAGGATACTGGCTTATACATGTCAGTCAAAACAACTTAAAAGATTGCCCCAACTGCCCACATACTACTCAATTACTTAAACACTTTACTTTAAAGTGCCCTCTTAGTAAAAAAATATAGGAAGCAACTTACAAATTCCTCAAATTCACAGCTGAACCTGCCTTTTTCACAATAGATAATATTTTACAAGTCACTAATATAATCTCAGCTCAAAAAAGAAAAGCAGCCATCTGGATCTATATGAACACTTTATATGAAATATGATACTGGTATACTTAGGCTAGATGAAGCAGCAAAACTATACTTTTAGAGACAATAACCAACACAATAAAACTTAAAATGAAGCATGAAATCAACTTATTATACATACTAGTAGCTAGAAAATTACTAACTAAAAATAGAGAACTTGATTCCATTCTAAGGTTTATAAAGCAAACTTTATAAAATATGTAATTCTATAATAATTAAATAATTACAAATAAAATATATGCTTAAATGTGTTTTTGAAAAAAAAAACTTTGCCAAAAAATTTACAAGAATCATTAAACTTTTTTTTTTTAAATATTAAGGTGAGTACTTGCGACCCAGGATTTTATTGATAGTACATTCAGCTAATGGTTGCATT
>CAJVQA010012244.1:0-10230 GCA_910591915.1 Cetraspora pellucida
TTCGGGAAAATATCTTGTCTAAGAAAAGGATTGTTGAAAACATGTAATGTCAAATATATGTCTTGTCGAAAAAATGTGCTGTAGATGAAATATCATGTTGGTATTATGGTGTCGGGGAAGCAAGTTGGTGGGGAAATAACTTTCGGGGAATTGTCACGTAACCAAAAAATTTAGATGGGACATCATTAACGGCATTATTAACAAGGTCATTCGGACAAAGGCTATAGATATTAAATAACTTATTAAATTTAATTATAATTAGATAAATAGACTTAAAGCTTTAATTTCGTATACCAATATAGTTTAAGTAATCGATTGATGGACTGACAGTAAAGTCTGCCCTCGGTTTTGAATTAAGTTTATAAGCGGATAATATCCAATAAGTTTATTTGGTTTAGTTGGAGATAGGTTGCATAGATTCTGACTTAATACCTATTTCTCGACACAAATATAAAAAAAGTAACATGAATTTACATAAAAAATCAAGCATGAATATGTCGCATCTGAAGTAGCGATTTATCTAAAGTACGTAGCCACTTTATACAGTATATCCAAAGTAGCGCCCTGGCTAAAATTATAACTAAATGCGTACATGAGGATCTAATTTCAGGGGCTTAATTTTAGCGCTACTTTAGATGAAACAACATATGGGGTAATATGCATATGAAAAAAAAAAATCAGTATTAAAAGATTACATTTTAGAGAGGTCTATTTGCGAGGGATACAAATTTAAAAAGGAAATTTAACTTAGAAATACCATAAATTGCCAGATAAAGGACTCGGATATAGTACATATAGTATGTGGTTGAGAATATTAAAAGAAAAATTATAAAGAGCATGCATATTTTGGTTCTAGTAGGTAGGGTTGTTAATGGGTTGGGTTGGGTTAAGCAACTCCTCAACCCACTCCAGCTTGAGTTGGGCTCACTCCGGAGCCACTCCAGGCTTGCTTAGAGCTGCTCCAAATTTTTAGGCATATCTTTATCCACTCCAACTTGGGTTGGGCTCACTCCGAAGTGGCTCCGGAGTATGCCACTCCATTAACAACCCTACTAGTAGGCAATGGTCTACTATTACGGAGAATCTTATATTCGACGCGTGAATTAGGAATTAAAAGCTATATCGATAGGAATAAATTATCCATCATTGCATGTAACATTTCATTCCCGTCACTTTAATTAGTGCTCTAAGACAGCACATCTGAAATGTGTGCCAGGTTTGTGACGCGACTATAGCGCATATTGCCTAAACTACAAATCAGATTTTAAGATCAGATGTAACGTAACTCGATCAGGAAAATTCGTTCGTTTTGTCAAAAATCATTATTAACAAAAGTTTTCCTTGATGATTTTACTTTATAATCACCTAACCTCTGGCCATATTCTAAACACTAGCCCTACTCTAAAGAATTTTTGCTGCGCACAACCTGGCACACATTTCAGACATGCGTTTAAAACACACATTTTCTTTTTAGGTTTGTACCACATAAATAAGTGCGCACAGTTCAATGGTGTAATAATTCATAAGAAATTTATGATTGGTTAATTTATGGATATTAAACGAGATTATCAATCAATCAAACCATAATTTCTTGGACTCGTCCAAAACCATTCATGGAGTAGACCTGCGGCGTGTGCTAGTAAAAAAATATTATTATTAACATGTTGCTATTGCCCGGGAAACTAGAATTTATAGAAGGTTGTTATTATAATATACATATTAGCACACAGTCACCAAATGTATGTTAAACTCATCCTCTAAATTTCCGATATTGTAATGAATACTGTTAGGTACCGTATGACATTTATAATAATGAATATTTCCTGAAAATATAACCGAATATTCCTGCTTCAAACAATTTAAATTATGTCCTGATTTCTCTTACATAGTTATCTAAAAAAGAATCAGATTAATTTCGTTAATGAAAATAAAAATAATATAAAGTAACAGTATTAGAACCTGAGTTGAGATATATATTGTAGTACTAGTTGAAGATATAAGTAAAAAACTTTATCAACAATAAAAATACTAATATATCTCATTAAAGAGAAACTCAATAGTGACAGCAGGATCTTTGACTTAAGATCCTGTATTATAATACAAAATATGAATAGTTAATTAAAAATATCTGTATAAGTAATATCACTAGAACATTGTAACAGGTTAACCAAAGATAAGAGCTTATAAGAGTGAATACCTGATAGATCAATTTGGGAGTTGTGTAATAATAGATTGTAGGATATAGAAGAATATATAAAGATAATTAATATTGTTGGCTGTATCACCAAAAATCCAAATTAACTAGTAAGTAATACATCAAAAAACTTTGGTAGGTTTAGGTCACAGATATTATCTAAGCCCTTATTCTTAATAATATGTAATAGATAATCATATACCAACAACTCTACAATGCATATTGTACAATTAATAATACTACTGATAAAGATTTGAGATCTTAACATTAAAAAAAAAAAAAGTTTTACAAACTACATGCCTAATTTTATTACTGTAATAAAAATTATGATTTTTAAAAATTCTAATTATAAAACTGTGATAATTTAGAAGGGATATTATTGCAAGGATTATTTGATTACATAAGTTATTAGTTCGAATGATATAGTAAGTTAGTGATCCTATTTTGTGTAATCCGAGCTTCTGGACTTAATTAATTATACTCAAAAATTACAAAATTTTGGTGAATTTTACTAATAATCCACTAACCAATATACTAAGTAAAGTTGCTCTGATCGTAATTTTGCTATAATATCAGTTAGCTTGTACGTATTACGCTCGTATTAGTGCCGAATCTGAATCGTCGGATCGAAGTATAGAAGCTCGGTTACACGAATTGGAACATTTTTTGGACATCACTAACCTAATTGTTCTCTAAGTGCACATCATTGAAGTTCGGTCCTAAGAGCAGTTATGGAGGTTTTAGTGTATTAACATTCAAAAAATTCATCAATTTCTCATATTCGCGAAAGACTCTTAAAAGAAATCCGGTTAAACTTTACAATCGTTGTTGAACTTCATAAACATTGCGAAAAGCATCACCAGAAATGTAATTATTGCTAAGACTGTGTTGATTCAGTTTACCAATTAAAAAAGTGATTTATTATTATTATTATTTCACATATAATAAATTCGAAATTATATGCACTGCCTTTTTTAAAAAAAATTTTTTATCAGTTGACGATTAAAATTAATTAATATTGACAGTTTCGGCAAAATTTCATCTCAGACTTCGATGTTTTAAAAAAAGTTTAAAACAATAAAAACTGTTTAACCCGTTTTTTTATCCCTCTACCAGCATACCACCTTATAGTAAAATCGTTTTTCAAGAAATTTTCTTTCTTTATGCCATTTTTCTCTAACTATCCGATTGGTACTTATCTTTTGCTAGAAATAAAGTGTCCGCCGTTTCCGCTTTGGACAGTAATTTTAGGTATCCATGATTTTATGGATTTTCATTATTGCCACTTAGATTCCGAAAAAAATAAGCTACAGCTACATACACATATAAAAGATCCAGAAATGCTAGTTAATGTAATATATATATGAATAGAGATGCTAATGAAAATAATTTCACATTCAACATCGATTTTATCAATAATAATGAAATTCTTTACCACTAATGTAATTTCACAAACAACTTTACATGTAAACATTGTAACAGAAAGAAAATTTATTGAATTTGTTTGCAAAAGCATACATAGTGAACATATGGTTTGGAGGAAAAAAAATCGCTATATAAGATTAAGGGTATACATTTTCTATACCGAATATAACGAACTAGTACAAAGTTTAAAATTTTTCAGTTCGTTATATCTAGAGTTCATTATTAAGGTGATTAATTATAGAAGAAGTTTGTCTCATACGTAGCCAATCCCGTGCTGGACACTTATTTAATAGTATAGATCTTCTTAAAGCATGCCATTTTAATAATTAGAAGACTTTATGATTTGTATCTGAGAAAATCCGATTATTTGTATCTGGACGAATCTGACGATTTATATCAGAGTAAACCTGTGGATTTGTATCCGAGCAAGCTTGATTATTTGTATCTATGAGTGGATTAGACATTTTTGCTCCGTGTCTTCTTCGATACAATATGATGCCAATAGCTATTAATGCGCTAACAAAAACAATAGAACCTAATATTGCACCTATATTAGCTGAAGATGTAGATGAAGATATAGATGATGGGGTACCTGAAGGTGTACTTTTTCCAGGCTGAGTTGGCCGACTTCCTATAACGAAGTCTATCAATTGTGAATCTTTGCTGATATCTGTAATAGCAATTCCGAATAAACTATTGTTTTTTATATAGTCGATTTTAGCATTTAACGATTGATAATCTTCATAGAAAATAACGTAGTATATTGAAGACGCATTAGACGAATTAGATGAACCAAACGGATTAAGGCTAGGCTGATTAGACGAATTTTGGTGGTAAAGATATGGTTGTTTCGCATTTTTAGCAAAGCCATAGGTCCATGCTGACGATGAAGAAGTTAAATTTGCAGCACAAGAGGATGGTGATAATAATGAATTATTTAAATTTTCCCATGACAAATATGCATATGATGAACGATTACATTGATCTGAAATTGATACATTGGATAACGTGAAAGTAAAATTTGTGCCATTTACTAGTTGAAATTGTTGACTCTCAATGTCAGAAGTAATATTCTTGGAGGAAACAATTTCGACAATTCCTCCAAATTCAACGCTTAAAGCAAATTTTGATTTATCTGTAATATTCCAAGAATTCAAAATTTGTGTGATTCCGTCTAATCCAGCACTTGTATTCACGCTATTTATATTAAGATGAAATGCCTAAAATTTTATAAATAGATAAATATTTCTAATATCACTTGCCATGTGAAAACAAAAAAAGCTAACTTTTACCTGAATATTTACAAAATCGATGATATTGGAATTGAAGCCCTTTATAGGATATTGGCCTGCTGTAACTGTTAAATTCTTATCCTCGTCTAATTGATCTGATATGGCACTTAGGAAACTTAGAAAATTCGAATCATTGAATCCTATTGAAGGATAGCACGGAAATTTAAAGGGATAATCAATGTCAATCTACCAAGTTAATAGAAAGTAATTAATTAGTTATTTCATAAATAGGTGCCGCCAGGGATTTATTTTCGGATATTCCACTTCATAGGATACAGGCTTACCGGACTTTAAAAAATCCAATTTAATGATATCGATTTAAGCATCGATTTTAATATGATAAAAGATGTAATGATGTAATTATATATTTTTATTCAAAGCTAATAAGCCACACTCCATTAAGTGTTAAATCCGAAATCCAACAATTAGTGGTTTTCGTTTGGCGACACCAAATAACAATGTAGACAATATACAGTAAAATAAAATAAGTTAATCCTACTCCATCAAAGTTAAACTTTTTAACAATAGTAATTAAGTCCTCAATAAATTTCTTATTTTGTGTGCTATTCGGATTATACCAACCCTGATCCGGATCACCAGACTGTTTATTAAAGAATTGAGTTAAATTATTCCCATCAGTTGGTAACAAGACTGATAGAATAATCTATAAAATAAACAATTTAAAATTACTATATACTAATAATAAGCCTTTTAATGTATATTTAACATTCATTACTTACCTTAGGCTTTGGACTATTGTTGCGTATATAGTTTGACAGTTCAGAAAATTTGGAAGTGTCAAAAAATTTAGATGGGCCTCCATCAGCACCATTATAAACAAGGTCATTCGGACCAAAGGCTATAAATATTAAATAACTTATTAAAACTTAATTATAATTAAATAAACAGGCTTAAACCTTTAATTTCGCATACCAATATAGTTTAAGTAATTAATTGATGGACTGATATTAAAATCTACCCCCGGTTTTGAATTAAGTTTATAAGCGGGATAATATCCGATAAGTTTATTTGGTTTAGTTGGAGATAGGTTGCATATATCCTGACTTAATACCTTTTTTCTCGACACAAATATAAAAAAGGTATATAAAAAAAGTAACATGAATTTATAGGGTGGTAAAAAAGAACGAATTTTCATATTTTTATAATGACATAAAAAATTTTAAATATAGAGTTTACATAAAAAATCAAGCATGAATATATGGGGTAATATGCACATTAAAAAAAAATAATCAGTATTAAAATGGTTCAATATTAGTTCCTTTTTTTAAGAAAAAAAGCTGCAAATGAGCATAATATATAAATATTTAATTATTGATGGAGTGTCACAGAAAAGTTAGATGGAATGAAACACAAGGTTAGACAGTCAGACCTCCATAAATGCAATTCATGAGGGTCAAACTTTTGACAACTTGCAATAAAAAAAAAATCATTACAGGAGTCTAATACATATTTGACCATAATTAAAGATTGCATTTTAGAGAGATGTTGCATTTAGGAGAATGCATTTAGAGAGGTCTATTTGCGAGTGATACAAATTTAAAACGGAAATTTAGCCTAGAAATACCGTAAATTTTCGGATAAAGGGCTCGGGTATAGCACATACAGTATAGTATGTGGTTGAGAATATTAAAAGAAAAATTTTAAAGAGCATTCATATTTTGGTTCTAGTAGGTAGGGTTGTTAATGGATTGGGTTGGGTTGGGTTGGGTTAAGCAACTCCTCAACCCACTCCAGCTTGGGTTGGGAGCCACTCCAGGCTTGCTTAGAGCTGCTCCAGTTCACTTCAGATTTTTAGGCATATCTTTAACTCACTCCAACTTGGGTTGGGCTCACTCCGGAGTGGCTCCAGAGTATGCCACTCCATTAACAACCCTACTAGTAGGCAAGGGTCTACTATTACGGAGAATCTTATATTCGGCGCGTGAATTAGGAATTAAAAGCTATATCGACATTAATAAATTATCCATCATTGCATGTAACATTTCATTCCTGTCGCTTTAATTAGTGCCCGAAATGTGTGCCAGGTTTGTGACGCGACCATAGCGCATATTGCTTAAACTACGAATCAAATTTCGGTTGTTTTGTCAAAAATCACTTATTTCTCGAAATTCTGTATAAGAAACCATCTTCAATGCTTTAACAAAAAGTTTCCTTGATGGTATTACTTATAATAATCTAACCTCTAACCTTATTTTAAACACTAACCCTAACTTTAACAAACTTTAAAAGAAATTTTGCTGCGCCACAACCTGGCACACATTCCAGACGTGCGTTTAAACACTCGTTTTCTTTTTGGATTTGTACCACATAAATAAGTGCGCACAGTTAAATGGTGTAATAATTCATAAGAAATTTATGATTGGCTAATTTATGGAAATCAAATCATCAAAAATTCGATACACATAATTCTTGGACTCGTCCAAAAACCATTCTTCAAGTAGACCTGTGGTGTGTGCTAGTAAAATATATATATATTATTATTGCCCAGGAAACTATAAATTATCAAATATAATATAGGCTATAATAAGATCGTTATTATAATATGCATATTAGCACACGGTCACCAAATGGATTTTAAACTCATCTTCTAAACTTCCAATATTGTAATGAATATACTGTTAGACACCATATGGCATTTATAATAATGAATATATAACAAAATATTTCTGCTTCAAACAATTTAAAATTATGTCCTGATTTCTCTTACATAGTTACCTAAAAAAGAATCAGATTAATTTCGGTAATGAAAATAAAAATGATATATAGTAACAGTAGTAGAACCTGAGTTGAGATATATTGGTAGTATTAGTTTAAGATATAAGTAAAAAACTTTATCAACAATAAAAAAACTAATATATCTCATTAAAGAAAAACCCAATAGTAACAGCGGAATCCTGACTTAAGATATATACTACGTATTAGGTATCCTGTATTATAGCACAAAAAAAAAATATGAATAGTTAATTCAAAATATCTGTATAAGTAATACTACCAGAACAAAGATAGAAGCTTATAAGAAGTGAATACTTGACAGACCAATTTGAGAGTTGTGTAATAATAGATTGTAGAATATAGAAGAATATATAAAGGTAATTAATATTGTTGGCTGTATTATCAAAAATCTAAATTAACTAGTAAGTGAGACATCAAAAGCTTTGGTAGGTTTAGGTCACAGATAATTGTCTAAGCTCTTATTTTTAATAATATGTAATAGATAATAATATACCAACAACTCTACAATGTATATTATACAATTAATATTACTACTAATTAAGATTTGAGGTAAGACCTTACCTTAATATTAAAAAAAAGAAATGTTTCGCAAACTACATATTTAATTTTATTACTGTAATAAAAATTATGATTTTTAAAAATTCTAATTATCAAACCAACTGTAGTAGTGTAGTGGAGATATTATTGCACGGATTATTTGATTATATAATTACAAAGTTATTAGTTCGAATGATCTAGTAGGTTAGTGATGTTCAAAAATTTCCCATTTTGTGTAATACGAGCTTCTGGACTTAATTAATTATACTCAAAAATTACAAAATTTTTGTGAATTTTACCAATAACCCACTAACCAATATACTAAGCAAAGTTTCTCAGATCGTAATTTTGTTATGATATTGGTTAACTTGTATTACGTTTGTATTAGTGCCAAATCTGAATCGTCGGATCGAAGTCTAGAATAAAAGCTCGGTTACACAAAACTGACATCACTAACCTACTAGATTACCATAAGAGCACCCTCTATAAATGCACACACTCTCTAAATGCACACTTAAATTCGGGCCCAAATATTTACATAAATGCACTTTTTCTTATTGTTTCTAAGTGCACACCATTAAAGTTCGGTCCCAGGAGTGTGTATTAACATTCAAAAAAATTCATCAATTTCTCATATTCGCGAAAGACCCCTTTAAAAGAAATCCGGTTAAACTTTACAATGTTGTTGAACCTGATAAACATGGTCGAAAAACACCATCAAAAATGTAATTATTGCTAAGAGTGTGTTGGTTTAGTCTACCAATTAAAAAAGTCATTTATTATTTTTATTATTATTATTATTTCACATATAATAAATTCGAAATTATATACATCACCTTTTTTCAAAAAAAATTTTCTCAGTTGACAATTAAAATTAATTAATATTTTCAGTTTCGGCAAAATTTTATCTCAGACTTCGATGTTTTAAAAAAAAGGTTTACAACATTAAAAAATGTTTAAAAAACTGGTTAACCCGTTTTTTTTTTATCATCCCTACTATCAGCCTACCACCTTATTGTAAAATAGTTTTTCAAGAATTTTCTTTCTCTATGCCATTTTTCTCCAACTATCTGATTGATACTTATCTTTTGCTAGAAATTTAATGCCCGCCGTTTCGCTCTGGACAGTAATTTTAGGTAACCAGGATTTTTATGACTTTTCATTATTGCCACTTAAATTTGCAAAAATTCCGAAAAAATAAGCTACAGCTACATACACATATAGAAGATCCAGAAACGCTAGTTAATGTAATATACACATGAATAGAGATGCTGATGAGAATAATTTCACTAAATTTCACATTCAACATCGATTTTACCACTAATGTAATTTCACTAACAACTTTACATGTAATCATCGTAGCAGAAAGAAATTTTATTGAATTTGTATTGCAAAAGCATACATAGTGAACCTATGGTTTTGGAGAAAAAAATTCGCTATATAAGATTACTCTTTTTTAAAGGTATACATTTTCTATATCGAAGATAACGAACTAGTACAAGTTTAAAATTTTACATTTCGTTATATCTAGAGTTCGTTATTAAGGTGATTAATTATAGAGGAAGTTGGTCTCATACGAAGCCAGTTCCGTGCTGGACACTTATTTAATAGTGTAAATCTTAAAGCATACCATTTTAATAATTAGAAGGCTTTATGATTTGTATCCGAGAAAATCCGATTATTTGTATCCGGACGAACCTGACGATTTATATCAGAGTAAACTTGAGGATTTGTATCCGAGCAAGCTTGATTATTTGTATCTATGAGTGGATTAGACATTTTTGCTTCGTGTCTTCTTCGATACAATATGATGCCACTAGCTATTAATACGCTAACGAAAATAATAGAACTTAATACGCCACCCACTATTGCAGCTGTATTGGACGGAGATGGAGGAATGCCTGAAGTTCCAGTTTCTCCCGGCTTATTTGGTTGAATTCCCAAAATAAAATTTGTCAATTGTAAATCTTTCGAATCTTTGGTGATGTCTGCAATCGCAATTCCGAATAAATTATTATTTTTTATATA
>CAJVQA010012245.1:0-10229 GCA_910591915.1 Cetraspora pellucida
AATAGAAGGTAGAGGTGGGTTAGAAGAGTGACTATGAGTTGAGTTAGTAGAAAGTGTGGTTTGAGACTGTGCAGAACATGAAATACAGTATGGAATCCATATTTGTTTGTAAATTTGTTGGTTTAAATAAAGAAGAAGTTTGATAGAAAGAGTAGTAGCAGTACGATAGGGAATAGAAGAATTTTGAATAGTAGAAATAAGGTTGATAGGAACTAGACCAGATAGAGTAGAAATAAGTGAAGGTGTATGTGAGAAGTTATGCGGTTTGAAACTGTTGAGTGTAAGAATTTCGGTGTATAAATCAGAGACCAGGTTGGCAGACATATCAAGATTAGTTGTATTTAAGATACTCTTAAGGGAATTGGAGATTAGGTGATAAATTGTTTGAGTTGATGGGCAGGTAACCCAATGAAGTGAGGAGCTGGTTTGGTTGCATTGATGACAGAAGAGAGAGAATGAAGAGTTACATTTATGAAGAGTATGAGGGACAGGAAGTTCATCTGTAAGGATTTTGACTCGAAAGGTTTTCAAAGTAGATGAATAGAAGCTGTGAGCAAAATTAGAAATTTTTTGATTGTTGTTAATATAGAGCCATGTAGCTTCCCAGTTGATGTCAGATGCAATAGTAGACTATTGTTGAAAATGATGTTGAGATGTCCAAAGTGATATAATGTGAGCTTGGCATATAGTTCGAATAGAGCGTCGAATAGGAATTTCAATAGGTAAGAATTATTACTTAAAAATTTTAAGAAAAGTAGTACTTAATAACTAAGAGCAAACTAGTTAGTAAGATTATTAAATGGGTCATCTTGATGTGCAGTAACTTTGTGAAAAGTAAGCTGAATATTATATAAGTTAATGAAGTTAATAAAAGTTTGCCAAATAGAAAAGTATAAAGTATGAGTATGAGAAAGTTTAGAAGTTGATGAACAGATACTGTGGTATTTGAAGATTACAGATTGTAAGTTAGTAAAGATATAAACAAAACAGTTTCTGGGAGCAGTAATAATTGCTGAAAGAATAGCAAGAATTTTAGCTTTAAAAAAGTATGACCAAAGTTTAACTTGTATCTGAAATGAATAAGTAGTTGTAGAGTTATCAACTTGGACCCAGCCTATGCCTATAGAGCATTGAGAAGTACCAAGCTCAATAACAAAACTATTAGTATAAAATAAGATAGTAGTTAGGTTATAATTAGAATTAGCAATAGACTGTAGGCTGGCAGTAAGTTGGCCTGATTGAAAGATGCAAGATAATTGTTATGAATTGATTGTTAATAAAGAAGAAGATAAAATATATAAAGGATGTTGAATTGCAACAGAATATGCAATATTAAGGAAGTTGGGATGTAGGTTAAGAGTTTTGTTAGAATTAATACAACAAAATAATTTAGTAGCCAAATTTGTAAAAATAAAGATAATGTATTTGTTAATGATTGTGTTAAAATTAAGATGACATTTAGAACAAATAGTAGTAGTAGAGTGAGGGGTAAAATAAGGGTTAGAAAACTAAGACTAAAATGAACTATGCCAGTAAGTAATAAGAGTAAGGCCTGTAGGGCTGTTATGCTTTTGGTCTTGTCAACAATAATTTAATTGTTGAGAACAATAAATAACTAGAGTTTGGTATTAGAGTTAAAGTGGCCAGTAGTATAAGAAAAGTAGTTTGATTGAGGTAGGTTAAAATATTTATATAATGAATATTAATAGAAATGAGTTGTAGTAATATTTTCAAGAATAGTAAACCATTGAGGTATAACATCTTTAGAAAGTTTGTTTATTCTAAGAGAAATATGATGCCAATGTAATAAATATAAATTATCATAGATAGTAAGTTGGTCAAGAAAGAGAGTTTGTGGTGTCTAAGTTGTTTTTTGAAAACAAAATATTTAGAATAAGAGGAAAGAAGAGATTCAAGAGAAATAGTTCTATTATATAAAGTGTAAAAAATGTTATAAGTTAGATTAATTAAAAATATTCAATTAATATGTTTAATAAGTTGTATAATTTTAAAGTTTGTGGTTAGATGGTTAGGACTATCAATAATTGGGTTGAAATGAGAGAAAATAATAATTGAAAACCAAAGATTGTTTTGTAATTGTTGGATTCAAATATTAGTAGATGTGCCTAATAGGTTAGTATTATTAAATTGTTTAAGAAGATTAGGAATATGATGTTGCAGTTAAATATCTTAAATGTGTTTAATGTTATAAATTTATAAATATAAAAGGGTGCTAGAAGGTATTATATGACAAAGTTTGGCTTTAAGTTTGATAAAGCCAATATGCTAAGTAAAAATTTTGTTGCAATTTGATTAATTGATTACAATATTTTAAAGTCAATATTCAAGAATAAGAATAATTACTATGTTAATAATATAGCAAGCATGTAAGTCAGTAATATGTTTGGTTTTAGCAATTTGAATTAGTTGAGAAGATTTAGAGATAAGTAATTTTGTTTGTTTAGATTGTTTGTTATTCAAAGTAAACCAGCAATCTAAAACTTTGAGAGGTATTTTAGAAGAGTGAAAAGAAAAAATATAGTTATTATAAGAGATAGATGTATAATAAGATGAAGAATTGTTGGTAACCAGAATGGATTTTGAAGGGTTGACTTGAATATTGGCTATAGCATAAAAGGATTTAGCTATAGATAATATATATAATAGTTCAGATTATAATAAAGCAATCCAAAGAGTATCATCTATATAAGCCAAGACAGAGCATTGTGTTTTTGTAATAAGTTAGATGTTTGAAGTTTGAGATTAGTAGTTCAAAAGGATTGTAATTTGTAACCAGAAGTGTTCCAAAAGGATTGTAATTTGTAACCAGAAGTGTTTGAGTATATATAGAAGATAAGTAAATCATAGTAAATATATCATAACAAAGAAGTAATAGTTTCACTTTGGTCAATACTATTGTGAACTAAATAGAATAAAGTTAAACCAAGATTAGTTATAACTTGATTGTGATGATTAGTAAGAAGATAAAGAGAATATTGATAGTAGATAAAAGAAGTGAAAAGCAAGAAATGCATGTTTAAAAAGAGTAAAGTTGACAGAGTCATAGACTTTACTCATATTTTGTGAGAGTAACCAAATGTCCTTATAATTGCAAGAAGTATTTTTAATAAGGTTGTTAAGAATATGGATAGTAATTGAAATTCTGTTGTTGAGAAGAGCAATATAATTAAAAGGTGAAAGAATAGAATAGATTGAAAATACAGAACTAAGTCAATTGATAAGAATTTTGTTATAGAGCTTGTGAATATGTTTAACAAGACTAATAGGTCAAGTAAGGTTAAGGTCATCATCAAAGGTATTTTATTTAGAAATAGGATATATGGAACTATGTTTCTATTGCTTGGGAATTCTGTTTTTAAGAAGACAGCAATTAAAAAAAGCAATAATAGCAGAAGTGCATTGAGGACTAATATGTTTAAGTATTTTATAACTAATGTCTATAAGACTACAGAGTTTGCTATTAGGTAGTTGAAAAAGAATTTTTAGAAGTTCATTATTAGTAATAGAAGAATTAAGAGAGTAATACCAAGTTAGATTAATGTAAAAGAATGGGAGGTAGTGTTGTTGTCAAAAATTATTAAAAAGAGTTTAATTAATAAGTTTATATACAGTCCAGTCTTGAAAGTGAGATCAAACATATTGTTTAATGATTAGTGGGTCAGTAATAAGCTCAAAATGAAGTTTTATATTAGTAAAGTAAACAGGTTTGTGGTAATGATTGAGAATGCTGTTTATAGTCTAAGTAAAATGTGTTGTAAGATTAACACATCTTTTGTCAATAGCTTGGTTAATTTGTTGTCAAAGTAAGAGGGAGTTTTCAAGATGACAAGTATAAAAAAGTTGTTTCTAGGTTGAATGAACATGTTAAAGCCAAGTTTGAATAAAGTTTAAGTTAGTAGAAGTAAATAATTAAAGATTGCATTGTGACTGTTTGTTAATTTGAGAGATATTTTGATTGATATAAGAGGTATTGAAATGTTGAATAAGTTTTTTAACAAGTTTGATAATGTGATTAAATTTTTTGAGAAAAAGGTGTAGTAGAATACTGTGAGGTAAGTAATAATAATTGTAGCTATGTTTGCAAAAAACTTTGCTAAGAATAGTATGAGTAGCAGAGTAAATAATAGAATATTGAATTTTGACCAAATGGTTTCAATACTCTTATAAGTTTTATTATTTGTAGAAGTTTTGTGAAATAGGAGTTGTTGAGATAGAATATCTGCAAAAGATTCTCAGTCCTCTGTATATATGGCTATGTAGTTAAAATATGACAGTTAATGCCAGTATGTTTATATAAGAATTTGCTATAAGCATATAGAAATGTTCAGGTAGAGGAAAAAATTAGATAATCACTAGAGATAAAAGTTTGACTATTATCAAGACAATAAGAAAAAGGAATTGTATATTGAATTGGTCAGTTCAGATGTAGTCAATACAACTACTGCTAGCATTGTTAGATTAGGTAAAGTGTTTGTTGTTAAAGTGAGCTTAATATTATATATATTAGATTTTTAAGAAAGTTAATAAGTTTATATTTAGAAGGAAAACTGTGAATATTGTTCTATATATTAAAATCACTAAGAATAATGTAATGAATATAAAGTTAAAAGGCTTGTTAAATCCAATTAATTACTTTATTTGGGTTTGGTTACAAATAGAAATATTAGTTGATGACAGATATACTGAAATGATATGAAGCTTAATATTACTTCAAAAGAAAATATCAAGTGCTATAGCATCTCCAGAATGAGTGTAAATACTGTGAATATGAAGTTTGAGATGATTTTGAATCATAATAGCAGTGCCTTTTATAAAAATAGGAAAGTTAGACTAGTAGTAAGTAAAGAAGTTATTGTTATAAAAAAAGAGATTATATTTGTTAAAAATTTTTGATTTTGTGATAATTACAATAAATATGTTATAATTGAGGCAGTAATTCTGCTATGCTTTTCTCTTAGTAAGTTTATTAAAGCCTCTAACATTGTGTGTAGCAATAGTTAGGTTAAGATGATATAAAGTTGAATTTGATAATAATGAAGAAGTATTACAATTAGAGATTAAAGAATAATTATCAAAAAATAAATTAGATGAAATAGAAGTAGGATTAAAGAGATTAGATTTGAGAAGAAGGTTATAGAATATAAGAAGAAGATATGAAGTAATAATAATATAATTTGGTAAAAGAATGTTATTAAAACAATATAGATAGGTTTTATTATAAGATGAATTAACAGAAAATGTAATATTAGATACTGTTTTGTTGTTGTTATATTTACCAATAAGTTGAATTAAAGTTTGAATAGTTTGACCATGAGTGAAAAGTAGTAAATTGTAATGAAAAAAAATTTGTTAAAACATATATAAAGATCATAAATGATTAAAGATGTTATAAATAATCTTTCAAAATTGTCTTCTATAGGGTTGATCACTGCATGCTTGGCTCTCACAACTGTGCAAGGTACCATAGTCTGCCCTGTATATTGGGTTTGACTATTATTATTCTGGCCTTTTACAAAAATAGGCTTGTTTATCTGCCTCTTATTTCATTTTTCTTATTAACTGCAATGGTTGTTTCTTTTAATAAGATGGTGACTACTTCAATATTAATTGTAAAAGACAAAAAACTTAAAAAGAAAAATGTAAAAAAAGTGAATCAAAGATGGAAACTGATTGTAAGTCAAGATTAAATTTTTTTGCTAAAAACTTCTCAGCTGCTGAATAGGCAGTATCATTGAAATATTTTCTAATTTGTAAGTAAGTAGATTTTTGATTTTTGACAACATCAAAGTAGGTAATAATTTGGGTAAAAAATTTGGTATCAATAATGTTTTTTGTTAATAAATTAATTGTTTCTTTCTTGAAAAGAGACTGTATATTGTGATTTTCTGCTGCAGTTTGGTAATATAGTAAAAGGTAGCAGTAAAAGTAGTAATTATAACATTTAGAATTTTGTTTTGTTTATAATCAAAGCCTTCAGCTTGATTAGTCAACTTGTCCAAGGCTTTGGTAAAAATAGGTTTGTCAAGTGAGATAATATATTCTTTGTTTTGTGAAATAGTATATTATTAAAAGTATGATAAATTCATGTTTCATCCTTTTTGGATAAAAATAATAAGCAAGATTTGCTTAGTATGTTATTAAAGAATTTAGTGCTGTTATGGAATTTTTTATCATTGAGATATTGATAAGATTTGTTATTACAAGTGAGGCAATGAAAATTTGTAACAAAAGCCACTTCTTTATATTACTTATAAAGTAAATTAGGTTTTTGGAATATATAGAATTCAGAAAAGTGCTTAGAGAATTAAAGAATAAACTGCTAACAGAATTGAATTTTGAGAGAAGTTTTAACTTTTTCTTTATCAATAATAGAAGAAAATTGTTAACTATAAGAAGAGTAGTAGGTTTCAAACCAAAAATTAAAGTAATCAAAAGAGTTTTTTATAGAGGAATGCAGAATTTTTTAAAATATAGTGTTTTAGAAATATTGAAAAAGAGCTTGATATTAAATCTAATATCTGATTAAATGATAAGATATTTTTGGTTGAGATTGATAGTTTAAATGAAAGATTCAATTTTGAATCTTTTAGATCTAAGTTTTAAATCTTTAGCAAATTTTAAAAATTGATTGATTGATAATTATTAGATAAAAAAAGATGGAATTATGCAAGATTAAGTCAAAGTTGAAGATGATTGTAAGCAATATATAAAGAAATAATAACTGATAAGACAAAGATTTTAAGATAATTAAGTTTTGTAAAAAGAACAGTTATAAATTTAAGTAGTTAGTTTTTAAAAATAGATTCAAGTAAGTTAAATAGAATAGTAATATTTTTGTCAATATTGGGATTGCTATCATAAATGAGATCAGTTAAGAATTCTGATTATTGTTTAGCCATAATGTGAATAATATAATAGAATGAGGCCTTGAGTGCAGGTTGAGTAGAGATAGCTGGTTTAATTTCTTTATTAAGATAAAAATCATAAAGAAATTTTTTGAAAAAAATAAAAAATTAAAGAGAAAATATGGTTTGTAAGTTTTTATTAGGTGCATTTCTTCAGTAATTAAAAAATTTGCAAGCCAATTATATATAGGATTAGATTTTGGTTTGAGTACACTAGAGTATGTTTGAAGAGAAAGTTTGTTAGAGATACTATTAAGTTAATTAGTATTACTAGAATTGTTAAGATTTAAGTTAGAGTTATTAGAAATATTAATAATAGAAAGTTGGTTAAAAATAGGATTAGTATTAGTAGTTTTAGCAAAAAAAGAATCAATAAGATCAGAAGTGATAGAATAAGTTTGGTTTGAGAAGTTAATATTGGATTAGTGGTTTGATTAGATTCTAGTAAAATGTTTTGAAAAGTTTAAGTAAGGTTTTTTAGTTTGAGATGAACTAGCTTCATGCTAAAATGAGGCAGCATATAGGTAGAATAATAAACTTCATTGTTTTTAGTAATATATTTTTCAATAGAATGATAATGCTTATTTCTTTTGGTACAACTAATTGTAACAAAGCATTTTAGACAGAAATAATAATGTACATCAAGTGTAAAAGATAAAAAAACACTGTTACTAAAAGAAGAGATGTTAGATATAAGATCTTGGCTTATTTTGTTGAGTTTGTTAGAGTTGTTATTGATATAAGCAGTAGTAAAATTAGTAGCTTGAATGTGGTTAGTATTGGTAGGTAAGATAAATTTAGTATGATATTTGCCATAAAGACAAGTATTTATAAAGATAAAGAAAAAAGCTTAAAAAAAATATATAATCTTATATGATCTAAAATTTTTTGTTAAACAGAAAGTTGGTTGGATTTTAGAAGAAATTAGATAAGCATTGTTGCTATGTTCTTCTAATAAAAGAGTAATTTCAAAACTGTTAGAGAAGTTTTAGTAACAGTAATTAAGGTCTAAATATCAGGCTTTTAATGACTTAATATAGATATTTTGCAGTATTTGCAGATTAAGTAAGAAGAAAAAAAGATAGAATTAAGACTTAAAGAATTTTGCTAAATAACAAATATGATTGTAAGTATTAAATTTGCAAAGGTAGTAGATAAAAACAAGGGTTGTATTGTAGAAATATTACTAGAGTAGTACTAGAGTGTAACTAGAATAGTTAGAATTACTTATAATATAAATTATTGTATAATATAAGTAAAAACTAAATATAGTAATAATAGATTGTGTTGAATAAATATTTATAAATAGGTTGGTTACAGTAGGGATAGGAATTGATTATCGAAAATCAGATATTTTAAAATTAATTTTAATAATCAATTTTGAAACTAAAAATTGATTAATCAGTTATGATAATCAATTTTGTAATTAAAATTGATTTTGGTAAAGTAATTGATTTTAATATATAAAATTGATTTTTATTAGTGAATTATTTTCTAATTAAGTAATAAGGTAGCTTAGTGTCAGATAAACAAGATATAAATAAAAATGCTATATACTTTGTTTTATTCTGTTCCTAGTATAATTAATACTAATTTGATAATTATTTATTGTTATATATAATATTAAATATTTAATACTAGATTGTATATATGTTTAATTGGTTGCATTATTGTAATTTTATTTATGTAGAAGTTATTTATTGTTAAACAAAATTAAATATAATACTAAATTTGTATATATGCTAATTGTTTTGTAAATTGTAATAATCATCATAACTTACTTATTACTATGGTAAACATTACTATTCATTCTAAGACCTGACAAACTACATTATTATTTACAAATAAAGAGGATTCACATATATCTAAGATATATAAAGAAGATAAAAATTATCATTCTAATAATGATTATATTTGTACTAATAATGAACTTGATAATTTATTAGAAAATGAATTTAATGAATCTGATATAGAATTACAATCTTCTAATAATAATCTTACTTTAATTTATTCATCTAATAATCCTAATTTAGAAGAAAATAATTCATTCATTCCTACTAAAAGAAAAAAAAAATTAACAAGAAAAATTAGATTAAAAAAAAGTTATGTTTGGAATTATTTTAAAGAAACTTTACCTAACATTATTATATATCAATTAACAGGTTGTAGACAAGATCTTGCATATCATCAAAGTACTACTATTATAAAAACACATCTTACTGTATTTTATCATTTTACAAAAGCTACAGTTGAAAAAAATTAAGATTCTTCTATTTTTTAACAATTATTATCAAAAATTTTAAGTAATATTTCAAAAACATTTTATGGTATAAAAAAAACAAAAAGAACTTAATCAATATCTAGTCAAATTTATTGTAAGAACTGTTCAACCTTTACAGTTAGTTGAAGCTTCAGATTTTATTAATTTTTGTAATCAATTAAATCCAAGATATAAGATTCCATTCAAAAAAACTTTAAGAAATAAGATAGATTTTACTTATCATTATATGTTTGATCAAATAAAAGAATTAATTAATAATAGTATTAAATATGTTTTACTTACTTTAGATCTTTGGAGTTCAAAAGCACATATTCCTTATTTAGCTGTTACTTGTCATTGGATTTCTCAAGATTTTGAATCTAAAAATATTCTTTTAAGTATTACAAAATTATCTTATCTATATGAAGCTTCTTAAATTTTAGAACATATTAAAAATTTACTTAAAATATAGAATTTAGAATTAAAAATTATTTCTTTTACAACTGATAATGAAGCAAATATAAAAAAAGCAATCAAAGATCTTGGAATTAGAACTCAAATATTTTGTGCAGCTTATACTTTACAATTAAGCATTAATAAAGGATTAGAAGAAATAAGTGAATTAATAGAAAAATGTAAAAATCTTATTAAATTTTTAGGTAGTGATAAAAAAAGACAACAACTCAGAAAAGCACAATTATATCTTCAACAACAAACATCTCAAGAAATATCTATTTATTAGAAAATAAAAATGATAATAATAATAATAATAATAATGAAGAAAAAGAACCAATATTAGATATTATTAAAGTAAATAATACAAGATGGAATTCTATTTTTTATGCTTTTGAAAGACTTTTATTTTTAAAACAAGCCATTATTACTTTAAAAACTACACTATTTTCTGATAAAAAAACTAATATTTAAAGAGAAGGTATTATTTTAGAATCATTAATTCCAACAAATTTTTTTTTTTTTTTTTTTTTTAAATATTAATGGTGAGGCCATGCCTTTAACTTTATTGAAATTCAATTGAAGTTTTT
>CAJVQA010012246.1:0-10228 GCA_910591915.1 Cetraspora pellucida
ATACAAAATTTATACAAAACTTATTTTTAATTATATTTATTATATATAAAACTTAATAAAATATATAATATTTAAATCATTAATAAAAAAGTTTTCGTATAAATATTCTGTATCAAGTGATATAGAATTTGCAGTCAATTCTGTATAATTCTATACAGAATTTTATACTGAAAAATTTAAGTATTAATTCACAATAATTTCAATATATTTTTTTTTATAGAGATGATGTCTCAAAAAAAACAAAAAAAAAGTATACAAAGTTTATTAAATAGTTTTTAAAGAGCAATACATATATAAAAGGCATTAAAAAGTATTCAAAAGAGGGAACCTTTAAATAGAAGTAGTCTTCAACTATAATTGCAACAGAAATAAAGCTATACAAAGAATTAGTAAGGAAAAAAGTAACTAGTACAAAAGGATATCAGAAGATAAAGAAAAAAAAAAAGACAAAAAAAAACAAGAGAACTATAAAAAAAAACAATGAAATAAAAAAAATATACATTAAGCTTTAAAAAAGAAAAGGTTAAAGAAAATATTAACCAAAAAAATAAATAATAACAAATATAAAGAAGATGAAAGATTTAATATGACATACTTGACAATTTAGAACTTACTAGCTAATATAAACAAAAGAGAAATAGAGTATATTTGCAGAAGAATCAAAAATATGCAGATAGTATGCATTAAAAACTTTAAGTACAAGACTTTGCAATAATTCAAATACAAAACATTAAAAAAGAAGACATCTCATAGTTACTACCAGCAGACAATAACAAGCTGATAAGAGTAACAAGAGGAAAAAAAGACTATGAAGCAAGAAAAGAACAAAAAAAATATATAGCTAAACTAACAGAATTACCTAAAAATGCTTCAGAAGTCTTATTATTATGATGCTTAAGAAGTAAAAAAGCAAAGTCTATATACATTTCACCAAATTAAAATGAAAATCAAAAAAGAATAGTACTAATTATATTTGCAACTAAAAACAGCATGAAGGTAGCTTAATCAAAACTGATTATATACAATAACTTTCATATATACTAAGTAAATGAAAAAAAAGAGAACCAAGAAAAAGAAAAAGACTCAGTGATAAAAGAAAAAGAAATTGAGACAGATTAAGCCAAATTTTTGATATAGAAGAAGACAAAAGCAAAGTAAAAAGACAATAGAACAGAACATATACAAAAAAAAAAGAAATAGAAAAGATCTAAATTTAGAAACTCAAATAAATAAAAAAGATAACAATAGTCTAAGACAAGACATTAAAAACTGAAGAAGCTATAAAAGTATAGATAAAGAGAAAGAAGAAAATCTTAATAAAAGAAATAACAAGAATAAGACTTAGTAGCAAGAAAAAAACATTTATATAGAAGATATATTAGATCAAATTTTGAAAAGATTAAAAAAATTAGAAAAAATAAGAAACACAATATAGAAAAATATAGTTAAATATTTTTAAAGGTGCCTTAGTTGAATTTATGAATATAGATAAAGAAATAGTAGAGTTTTTACAAAATGAGAAAAAAGTTTTTGAAAAAAAAAAAAATACATTCTTATCTAAAAGAAAGAAAAAGCAGAAAAAGCAGAAAAAAAAAGAGAAGACAGTATAAAGATAGAACAAGAATAATTAAAAAAAAAATAGAAAGAAAGAAGAAAAAAGATTAAAATAACATGTCATAATGTAAATAACTTAAAATCAAAGAATAGAAACTTGAAAGTCTGTTAGACTGGGCAGAAGAAAAAAGAATTACAATACTAGTAATTACAAAAATAAATTTTACAAAAAGAAAAAAAGATTCTTAATATATGCTGTAAATAGTAGATATAGGATTTTAGTTAAGTGCAACAAAAGATAAAAAAAAAGATCTAGTATAAGTATTATAGTTAATAGGCAATGAAAGAAACAAGTAGGTATGATTAAAAAGATAAATAAATATATAATAAAGCTTATACTATACTTTAAGCAATTGAAATTAATAGTTTTAGAAGTTTATATACCACCAAGTAACAAGGCAATAGGGAAAAACATTTAACAAAAAATAGTAGAAATAGTTACTAAAAAAAAAAATAGTAATTTTAAGTAATTTTAATCTTATAGCAAATAATATATTTAACAAACAACATCTATAAGCAACAAATTTCAAAAGATTACAAACCTTTAATTGAATAAAAAACAGAACTTTAGTGAATCTATAGAGATATACATTTAACAAGTCAAGAGTTTACATAGTTAAATAAAGAGGCAGTAACAAGAATTAACTACATATAAATGTTAGAAAGACTAGTCTCAGGTTTACAAAAAGCAGAAATTGAAGAAGCAGAAGAAATTATAGAAAGTAATTATAAGATAATAAAATTAGAGATATAAATTTAACATATAATAGCAAAGAATAACAAAGCTGAAGTCAAAAAAAAAAAACAATTAAGAATGAATATTTATATAATCATGCAAAAAAAAAGATTAGAAAAAATATATATAAGAGTTGCAAAAACATTTAAAAGTCAAAGATGTACTAAAGAACATCCAAGAAAAGAACAAAACAAAAAAAAAGAAATGATCAGAATAAACAATGTATATAATATAATAAAAGAAGCAATTATTATAGCAGCAAGTAAGCATCTATCTAAAAAAAAGATATAATATATTAACAAATAGAAAAAGCAGTCAAAAAATACAACATCAAGAGAAGAATATTGTAAAACTACAAAAATTAATTAAATATATAAAATCAAGAGAAGGCCAAAAAGTAACAAAAAAAGAAAGAATTGAAATAAATAAGAAATTACAAATACTAGAAAGAAAAAAAGATATAAGCTGCTAAAACTATATAAACAATAATCAAGTATTTGAATAGAAGATATAAAAGGTTAGTAAAATTTGTTTTAGAAGAAAAAAAAAAATGAAAACAAAGTCAAAGAAGACAAATAAAAGAGAATATAAATAAAAGATGTAAAATCTTTAAAACAAATCAAAGAAAAATAATAGCTAGTTTTTTAAACAAACCTTATAAGAAGATAACACTTGACAGATTTATCAAACAAGAAGAAGAAATAACAAACCTAATAGTAAAACCAGAGTTAGTTAAGACTAATATAGCAGAACATTACAATAAACAATTTAGAAAGAGAATTACAAAACTAAAAAAATATCAAAAAGATGAAAAGAAGTATACAAGTTATAAGAATATATTAAAGAGAAATAATATGCAGAAGTTAAAGAAAATATTAAAAAAAAGAAATAGAAAGTAGTGATAAGAGAACTTAAAACAGAAACAGCTTTAAGCATATCTGATATAAACTATATACTAATAAAACAGACAGAAAAAAAAATTAAAAAGCCTTAAGAGTCTTTACTAATCTTTGTTTAGAAATAGGAAAAATATTAACCAAGTGAAAAATTTCACAAGTCTATTTGATGCCCAAAGATGTAAAGTAAGAGTATAGCTTAAATAATATTCATCTAATAGTACTAATTAAAATATTTAAAAAAGTAATAACAAAGATAATAACAAAAAGACTTGTCAAAATGTTTATAAAGAGAGAAGTATTTAAGAGACTAAATAATGCAGACCTATTAGGAAATCTTTTTTTTTTTAAGTTAAACTAATTTTTTTGAGACTAGAACTTTTTTATTTAGTATGGTAGGATATAGTATCTCATGGTCTGATTATCTCAGAGGAGCTACCTTATATTAGAAAGTACATCTAGTTACATATACACTTTTGATGTCTAATTTAAGTAGTTCACCTATATATAAATTTTACACTAGCTGTTATACTTGCAATCCAACTATGGATGTTGCCTATTTAAACCTTCTGTACTGCAATTCTTACTGTATCACTAGAATATTTTTATTACATATATCAGTCAAGAAGTTCTAGATGCATACCCATACTCTTAGAATCTTATACCTTATTTCATACAATGTATTCTTAAGACATCATTACTAGAGCTTTTTGTATTACAATTTATAGCTAAACCTAGTTTACAACTCTTGTGAAGTTTATACAACTTCAGTAGCTTCCTTTTACAACTTTACTGATACTTCATCTATCTTTGCAAGTCCTCTTATACTACCAATTCAGTTAGCTTTACATGATATAACTTTATGCCTAGATCAACCAGTAGCCAGGTTGATAAACCTTTTATCTAGAGATTTTTGCTTATACAGGTTACCTGTTCTAGGTTTTTCTTCTTTAGATTAAGATCTTTACAGATAATATCATCAAAAGTTGTACTACCTCTTTACTTAGAATTTTCAAGCAGGCTTCTAATCCAAGTATTTAATTTTCAGATTTATTTGTATAATATTGCATATTTTCAAAGTTAGTCTTAGTATAACCAAAATTACAGGATCTACAAATCCCATATCACAGATAAGTTTGCCAGAATAGAAACATTATTTTTAAAATTCTGTCACTAATGAGATTTGAACATTGGACCTACTGCTTAAAGGATAATAATCCAACTACTACACTAGGATCATCATTTTCCTTATTAGAAAATTCAATAGAGCAGCCAATACATATCTTAAATATAATAATAGAAAAGACAAAAAAAAAAGAATAAAGAAGTATAAATACTTTTGCAAGATATAAAAAAAGCATTTGACTCAGTTCTATTCAAAAGTCTTGAATTAGTATCACAAAAAGTCAAAATATCTAAAATAATAATAAAATATATCTTAAATCTTTTTTACAAAAGACAGTTAAAAATAATTACAATCTACAGTTTAATAGAAAAAATAATAACAGAAGATAGAATAAACCAAGATAAAGTAATATTACCATTACTATGGTGTCTTTTTTATGATCTATTATTAAAAGAGTACAAGAGATGAAAGTTTAGAGTATATAGTTGAACAATAATTTAAAGAAGAAATACAGTGCAATAATATCACAAGATATCACTAAGCAGTAATCACATATGCAAATAATACAATATGAATTATAAATAACAAAAACCAACTATTAAAAATCCTAAAAATAGCTGTAGTATTTTTTAAAATGAATGATATAAAAATAAATGAATTAAAATTAAAATTGCCAGTAATAAATATAAATGTCAAGAAAGAAAAAAAAAAAATAGTTTTTTAAAAAAAACAGAATAATAAAAGAACCAAAAAACAAAATAGTTCATTTATTATAAATATAGTTAAACAACAGAATATGAGAAGTATTAGTTAAAAGAAAAGTTAAAGAAATAATTAGTTAAATAATAAAAGACTTTAAATATAAAAAAATAACAATAAGTCAGATCACATATATAAACAACATAATAATAATTTCAAAACTAAGCTATATGCTTCAGTTAACTAAGATTTTGAAAAAGAAAATATATGAAATATTTTAATCAATAATATGTTTAGTAAAGCAAAAGAGCAATTTACAAAGAACATTAGAAAATTGCATCTGATAATTTCTAATGCATTGATAGAGAAAAGTAATAATAAGATCAAATTAGTTATAAACTAGTTAACAAAAAAAGTAAAAACAGCAAAGCTGAAAAATAGTAAACAAAAACTCAAAAGACTAGTGATGATAAAAGAGTTAAAAATAAAAATAATCAAGAAGCAAAAACTAAATAAAAATATTAACTAAAAAATATTAAAAATATTAAAAAGAAATATAATAAAAAACAAGAACAAATAGGATGTGATGACCTAGTGAAGTGGTCAGGTTGTCAACTCTCCAAGTAGTAAGTTGGGTGTTCAAATTCCATCGATAGTAAAAATTTGAATAATCATCTATGTAATATTTGTATTATGACAACTGTTACTAATGATTGGATTAGGATATCTGTAATGGTGATTATACTAGCATAACTGGCAGGTCATAAGGCATCTGTGTAAGTATGGCATTGCACAGAGAAATGCAAACTGACAAATCAGGCAGTACAAACATTATATAAGTCCTTGTAGCCATGTAAATCTGTTGATATTAGATAAAAAGAAGTCCATTTGAGAATACCTAAGTAGAGAAGTAGCTGGATCTTCGACAGCCTTACTGTAAAGGCTAGCCTGAGGAAACAAATACCAAGGTCATAGTACCTGATCATAGTAGCTGAACAGGCAAGAACCTCTGGGTTGGAAGTCTTAGAGGTACCACCAACCAGGCTGCTAGAACAAACTAGAGAAAAAGAATATTAGGCCAATCTGATATATCGATGGACTGGTCATAGTCCTACATAGGCTATCTGGATTGGGAGTTTGGTAAAAAGGCTAATAAAAAGACAGGTGTATACTAAAGTACTGGAGTTATGCTGTAAAGTAGATGCTAAGGTCTAAGTGAACTCTACAAGGACATAGTAGTTCAATAGTTAGCTCTAACTGCAAGTGTTAGTTCTATCATAGTAATATCTAAATCAGCTATAAAAATAGGTACAGAAGGCTCTAAAAGGTTTACCTTGAGGATAAATTAGTCCTAAGATTGAGATAATGATCTGGGCATTTGGGTATAACCTAGTGAGTTAACACAAGTTACAAATTCAGAGGGTCTAAAGTAAAACATCCAAGCAAAGGTATTAGGTACAGCAATTGGTAGAGAACCTTTAGGTGGACTTCTTAAATAGGTAATATAGAAAAGTTACATATGTAGCCAATTGTACTCTCTTTTGTAGTGGTTCATTAAACTACAATACCAATAAGTGATTAATAAAAGTCAAAAGACCAAAGAGGTTACCTTAATATCAAAAAAATAAAACAAGAACAAATATATTATATATATAGATGATGTAATAAATATAAAGACCAAAGAAGAAATACAAGCCAAGAACATGAGTATAGAATAGATCTAAACAAATAAGATGCAAGAGTAGTTAAAAAAAGAAATATTATTAGAACTAAATGAATGAATGACATCAATGATAACAGAATTGATAACAATATGGGCAGCAATCTTAACAATACCAAGAAAAAGACAAATAGAAATATATACAGACAGTAATACTACAATAAGAAATATTAGTAGAGGTTTAGAGTAAATAGATAGAATAAAGATTCTTAAAAAAAATATGATATGAATAATAAAAATTATAGATCTTATTAATGCAAAAAAGATACAAATAGAGTTAGTAAAGGTTAAAATTTATAACAAGAACAAGTGAAATGATAAAATTGATAGTCTTACAAAAAAGAAAACAATAAGTAAGAAAGTAATATAGATAAAAAAAAATTAATATAGAGAGATAGAATACTGCCTAGAGTAGAAAAACAGATGAACTGATATACTAGCAAGACTGTTATGCAAATTGGTAATAAATGCAAAATTAGAAGCAAAATAAAAAGAAACAAAAGCAATTAAAAAGTTAGAACCAACAACAGAAATTATAATTCATGACTGGATGCAATTTTAAAAAAGACTAAAGATAACTAAAGAAGTATATTGTATAAAAGCATTTGTAAAACATATAATAGATAAACTTCTGATCTTAGAAGAACTTAATAAAAGAAGACTAGATATATACACAACAACAAAATATTAAGTATATTAAAATAAAGTTAAAAAAATACAACCATATTTGACATTGTATAAAAGACAAATAAATCTTTAAAAATAAATTCAAAAAGTAACTATTCTAACAGTCTAAAAAGGATTAAAAAAAAAAAAGAATATATATTCTTTCATATATGTTGTATATAGTATTCTTTAGAAAAGTAAAAATAAAAAAAATAAAAATAAAAAAACTTTAATTAAAGCCTTAATTTTCAAAAAAACACAAGACAGATTAGCACAACTTCTGAATACAAAGAAAAGACAACAGTTTACATATATAGTAACAAAAATATATAAGACACTTTCTATAAACAAGTTTAAAGAATACAATATAAAAAAGTCAATAATAGAAGAAAAAAGAAGGTATAATAAACAAAATAAAAAGAAAAAAAGTAAACAAAAGAATCTGAAAGGAAAAGGAAAAGCAAATTAGCAAAAAATTAAAGAAGAAAAGAAGCAAATAAAAAAGAAAAAAAAAAAATTAAAAAAGAAACTAGAAAAACAATGTTGATACTTGTTGTGAAAAAAAAGACCTTTTTATTATGAACTAAAGTAGTTAAACAAACAGCCTACTTTTGTTTGAAGTAGTATAGCAAGTTGCATTTAGATACCTTTAGGATAACCAGATGATACTAGACTTAGTTATTAGGTAAATCTATGTAATTGCAAGAATAATTTCAAGAATCTTAATAAAGTATTAATGTGACTGCTTAAGTTAAAAAAAAAATCTTTAACAATAACAGCAACATAAAGTACACTGTCAGAATATATGAATAAAAACACTACTAAACTATTTTAAAAAAGACAATTTAGAGCTAAACAAGTAAAAAAATAAAAAAATAAAAAAATTTTATTAGATCTTATTTAAGAAAAAGTAGTAAAAAAAATACAAGAAATAATAAACATTACTGAAATAGTCTTAAAAACTAGTCTAGATAGCCCTCTAACAGTAAGTATAAACTTGTACTAATATAGCAGGTTGCTTTTAGACATTTTTACAGTAACTAAGAAATATCAAACCTATAAATTAAGTTAATATTTGTATAATTAATTATGCAATTTTCTTAATAAAGAATATTAGCAAGGCTGTTAAAGGTTAAAAAATATATATAAATAACTAAATTAGAAATACAACATAATGTATATAATTAACAATAGTTAAAAAGTTATATTAAAAAAAAATAAAAAAACACTTTTCTGTAAATCCTAATTTACTAAGAAAATAAAAATCAGATACATACAACACAGAAACAAGTAAAGAAAATTAAATAATTATACAGTAAAAGCTCATCAGAAGCCTAATAGTAGCAACTGGCAATTAGATATAGACATACCAATAACAAATAAAGCAAAAATTAAGAAGAAAAGAGATAAAAAGACTACTTCTACAACTAAAAACAATATATAATAGCTTCAGGGTCCCACATCTGAATTTTTCTTTCAGACTCAGTTACAATTACCAATAAATAGCAAGTTAACAAGTAAATTGCCAAAAGGCAAAGCCAACAACAGACTAGACAAGACCTACACTAACCAAGCAACAAAAAGAAGATATACACTTTTTTCTAGAGCAAAAAATAATACCAAAAGTGGGCAATTAGACATACTTCTATCAGAAAATATGATGATATTATCTCACATCAATAACAACAACAACAAACTAGTTGCAACAGATTTTAAAAATGCAAATGCAAATGTGATAGACAACAATAATAAGCAAATAATTATTTTCCACAATAGCACACTTTATATTATCATAAATAGCAATAACAACATGCTGATGGAGACAGATATAGACTCAACTGCCAAAAATGAAAATGAAATGACCATTCAACATGTAAAAAACATCTAAACTACAACTAGTCAAAATGCCATACATGACAATGAAGAAAACAATGACAAAATGAAAACAGAATCAGTAGATACAATAGCTAGTCACCAGACAAAACCCAAATACTGAACATATAGCCAAGTAACAAAGCAAAATATCACAATAGAGGAAAGAATGCAAACTGATGATAAACAAAATTATAACCAATTATAGATAGATACTATTTAGCCAAATATCAGAAAAAATTGCATTGAACCTTTTGATACCAATAAATAAAATTATAACAAAATAATAGAATCACTTAAAAACAAACAAAGAATTACTGATTTTGTTATACACAAATTACAAACAAAATATACTAATCACACAATTCATCCTGCAATTGAACCAAAATTCAGACACCTAAATACTGTATTTTTTCTTACCTTCATATGAACAAAAAAATTTATATCTCAACATTAAGCTGCCTATAAAGAATTAATCAAGAAAGCATTAGCAATATACAAAAACCTAAATGTGATTACTATTACAGATAAAGCAACCAAAAATGTAATATACCAAAAACTTTGACAAAAAATTATGCCAAATTTTATAACTAATAAAAACTTCAATACAGTAACTTCTAAGGAAGTTTATCAAATAATCAAATATTATCCTTTAAACTGTAGACTATTTTCAGACAAATTTGTCTAGAAAATCAACAAAAATATACTTATGATCTATATTTTTTAAATTTTAAAATATTTAAATAAAATTTTGTTCGATAATATTTAAAAATAAGAATTATAATATAGTAATATTTAATTTTATATTATAAGAAAAAAAGGTTAAGTTACTTATAAGCTACAAATAGACAAATTTAAAAAAAATTTTTAATCAAAAAAATTATTGACTAATTCTTGGT
>CAJVQA010012247.1:0-10228 GCA_910591915.1 Cetraspora pellucida
TTGTAAAAACTTCAATTGAATTTCAATAAAGTTAAAGGCATGGCCTCACCATTAATATTTAAAAAAAAAAAAAAAAATTAAAATTATTTAAACTTAATTTAAAATTAAATAAATTTTATTAAAATTTATTTAAATTTAAATTAGAATTAAATATATCTAAATTAAATTTTTTAAACTTAATTTAAAATTAAATTTTTTAAATTTAATTTAAAATTAAATAAATAAGTTGTGCAATTACACAACTCTTTTCGATGATTACCTGAACCAAGTTGGCACCGAAAGTAGATTGAAGACTTTGGTTCCAAAGTAGATAATATTCTTAGTTTTATATTAAGTAAACTTGCTATTGACAAAGCTTAAGTATGTGATACACTGAGAAGCAGGTGAAACTTGAGTGGTTCTTGTCTTGGGTCAAGCTTTTTTTCTAATGGACTTCCTTGCATATTCAGCATCCAAACTGGAAGGATATTCTGGAAGCAAGTAAAAACAAAATCAGTTTTCTGGTTAAGAATATTAGAAGCAGAAGAAAAAGAAAAACAACTAGAAAAACTCTCCTTAACTTGAACCCTTGCAATAATGATATATCTCCTCTTTGTTATTTTTTTGTTTTCTTTTTTTCGAAAAGTAAGGATTTGGCTCACCCTTATCAAAAGATTGACATTGTGCATCACTTCCTTTTGTGGTATATGCTTGTTTGGACATAGTGAATAAAGAATACAACAAACATGTGAATCAGCCAATCATGTGAAGCAGATTAGAAAAGAATTTAATTTGGAAAGACCAAAGATATATTGAGATATGCATATATTCCAAGGCTATGTGCATAATATTTTTTAAAAAAAGGGTTACAGAGGTTTATGAAAAATTGGACCACTTAAGTGCACTCCAAACCTTGGCACAGTATTCCACCTACTTGAAGATTTCTCCTATATAGAAAGTGTCTGGCTCAAACTCTGCTCTACAAGTAAATACAGTTTTCATTCTGATTAAGAGTATCTAGTTTCTAGAGAATAGCCATAGTCTATAAAAATATGAAAACATTGTAGTGAGCAGCAATCGTAGAATAGAGTTTTATCCTGTAAATAGGTTTCCTCCTTTATTCTCCTTATAGATTAGTTTTGTTTTCTTTTTGTTTAGTTTTATTTTACTTTCCATTTTTATTTCTCTCTTTCTCAACTTTAAAATCAATTTCTTTTTTTTTGTTTTTCTCTTCTCTACAAGAAGATGTCTCCAGATTGGCAGTATTCTATTGTGAAGCAGGGGTCAGACAAGTCGTAATTTCTAGTTCTAACTGGATTAGTACAGCAGGTTATATTTAGGTATCATTTGGGTGACTGAATGATGGTAGAATTATAAATTAAATGATATTCTGTATTTATATATGTAGCTATAAATGGTTTAATAAAGTACTACCATGACTGCTTAAGAGAAAAAAAAACAAAAAAACAAAAAACAAAAATTAAATAAATTTTATTTAAATTTATTTAAATTTAAATTAAAATTAAATATATTTAAATTAAATTTAGTTAAATAATTTAATTTAAATTTATTTTAAGTCATTTAAATAAATTTAAATTAGATATATTAAGTTTAAATTAAATTTAAATAAATTTAAATTAAGTTTATTTAAACAATTTAAGTTTAAATAAAAAAAAAAATTTTAAATTAATTTATTTAATAATTATTTATTATTATTATTTTTAATTTTTATTATTTTTAAATTTTATTTAATTTTATATAAAGAACCAAGTTTATGATAGCCAGACTTAACATACAGAGCAGGCTATGGCACTCTTTGCAGCTGTGAGAGCTGAGCATATAGTGATTGAATCTACAGAGAAATCTTTTACTTCCTTGAATCCTATTGCATCATCACACTTTAAAGAAACATTATAAGACCTATTATACAATATATTAGTTGATCCAAACTCATGCTATAATAAATGGTTAGCCCATCAAGACTTATCTTTACTTTCATATTCACAAACTCTTTATTTCTTTCTTAAACATATACATTCTTACAATTATATACTACTTAATCTTTACAACTTTACACTAGCAATATTAATTAAACTAAACTATAGTAAGTGTTTAATACACTTATCAAATGAATCAGAATTTTTATTTGACCACTTTATCTCACATCAATCTGATTATGAATTCTATCTATTAATACCCAATGCTTCAACTATTCTCCAATACTTAATAATACACAATATACCAAACCTGTTCTTGAAGATAATGCTGTAAACTATACTTATTCACAACTAGTCGAAACTGTTTTATCTGGCCACAATGATACTGTTATTGCTAATAAACACTATAGCTCTATGCAACTGCATACATGCTACAATAAATTTCTAGCTTATAACCATCTTCTACTACTTCTACATCTACAAACAATTATTTCTTTATTATGACATATTTATAGTTTTTAATTACTTACCAAGCAATGCTTGTGACTATACCTTAACTATTTCTATTAAAAATAATTACAGTGAAGCCTATATTTACCTTTCATCTAAATCTAAACTCCTACCTAATCATTTTATTCCACCACTTCAAGCTATTTGGCATTACCCAAACATCTTACTAAAATCAGATTTAATAGAAAATGATTCTTTTAATTTAACAAGTTCATATTCAACAATATTTATACCAAGCTTACTGTCTTTTACATCTTCAATACCACTACAACATCCTTTATCTATCCCTACTTCTGTATTATCATCTCCAACATCACTGCTACTTCTAACACAAACCTCTATATCTATACAAAACTTATGTAATCTTTATTTAAACATTGTTACATATAATATTAGAAGATTTAACACAATTACAAAAAAAGAAGCTTGGCAAAATTACTGCCTTTATAACGATATCAACATTGCCTGTATCACTGAAACAAAAATTGCTAATATTACTAACCTCTACTTTTGTAATAATAATCAATTTACATACTTTTTGGCAAATTCTAAAAATTCTGCTAAAGGTGCTGCCATTATAATTTGCAATTACCTTCAACCACATATACACAACTGTCAATACATCCTAGAGGAGCAATAGCCTTAGATCTTTTCTTTAAAAGTAAAGTTAAACTCTGTATTATAGCAGTTTATCTCTTTTCTACTAATATACATCAATGTAATAAAACATAAAAAACAGTTATTTCATGAATTTAATAAGCCTACCAACTAAACCTTCATTTAATTATTTTTGGTGACTTTAACATACATGATAATATTTGTAGCTCATCATCAAAATTTCGACTTACTAACTACCTTCATCAAGCCAACATATATGATCTTGGTGCACATGTTGATAACAAACACTTTATATAGTCAAACAATACTAGTTAAAGTTATATTAACTATATATAGACAGACTTATTTAATATACAGTTCTTCCTTTCTTACAATCTTGATGATAGTAACAACTCTATACTAAGTAACCACTCCATTCTTCTTTCTTCATAGTTCTTTACTAATGCATTTAGTAAACTTCCATGCTATCATACTGACATTAGTTGTAGAATCTTTAATTACAATGCCATGTCATCAGAAAAATGGACTGAATTTTCTGATCTGCTCTCTCAAAAACTTAACTTATATAACACTCTACTTGATTGCAATACCAATGAAAGCATAGAAACTACTTGGCATAAAATTAAACATTCAATTATTTATATTGCTATACACTCAATTTTTAATAAAAAATCTTGCAAATGCAGTTATAATCACAAATATTCACTACACAGTACTACACTCCATCTAATACTTAAAGAACTCGAACACTTAATTAAAATTGTTAAAGTTCTAAATAACAATTTAAATATTAATACAATTAATTCTAAGATTAAAAATATAAATACAAGATCTAATTGTAATCTTCAAATCTTATCCTCTAACCAACAATCAGAACTTAAACAATGAACTCAGCATGCTCAAGATATTTGGAAACAGCTTTACCATGCATGCCATCTGGAAAACTTCTTGCTACTTTGACAACAAATTTAACAAGCTACTGAAAAAAGATGTGAAACACTCTTTATACATCCCAAACAAGCTTTAGACAGCATCTTCAATTGTTACAAATTTTTTATTTACTTCTCAATATTAAACTTTTTAACAAACTTATTACAAAGCCACATCTTATTAAGCAATATATACAACCTTACTTTCTTAACTGAACAGTCTATTGACCAATTGACCAAAATCTATTTAATAATTTTTGGTCTATATAATACCAATCACAATTACACATTGATACTTAATGGTATAGCTTTCTTATCACTCCTATCACAAAAAAAAAAGTGTTTCAAACTATAGCAAAACTTTCTAATGAGAAAGCCTGTAGCACTACAGGTATCAGTTATGAAATACTTAAACATACAGGTGTTGTCTGCATTAAAGCTATAACTGCCCTATTTAATCACTGTCTTAACTCAGACCAAACTCCAAAACAATGAAAGCATAGCAAAATATACCCTATTTCTAGGTGTAATACATTTGATGAAGACCTTAACCTTACTTGTTTTATAAGCTTAATTGAACATACTTGTAAAGTCTATACAAAGATTATTACAAACAGAATTAGCACAATATTCTCATAGCATCCAATTCTCTTACCATACAATTATGTTGCTCTACCAAACAACAGTACCTCAATACCTATACACATATTCAACAATCTTATTGAAAATGCATCATGCAACCAAAAACCAATATGACTTCTGTTTTAAGACATGAGCAAGATCTATGATTCAGTTAATCTTGATCTTCTTAAACATTCTCTGCAGTGTCTTGCTCTCCTACCTACTATTATCAACACTATTATTAATTTACTTACTGACTAACAAAATCAAGTCATTACAAATCTTGGCCTTACTTCTTTATATCTTGTACTTAATGGTATCGATTAGTAAGAAACCATTACTTCTCTTCTATGAAGAATATACTATAACCCACTTATTTCATATATTCACAATAACTTTAATGAATACAACACTAAAGTTTTTTGACTAACTAATTTTAAAAACCAAATATTCAACAAACTTAAATCTTACTGCTCTGTTCTTACCTATATAGATGACATTTTATGAATTGCTTCTTCATAGCAAGAACTCTTACAAATCCTATCAACAGCAGAATCTTTTTACAATATAGCCAATATTCAAATTAATTCTATTAAATCAATACTTACAACTAACAACCCTCCAACTAATTATAGCCCTATTACTTACAACAGTCATTTACTCAATCTTTATCCCTCAAATAAACCATTTAAATTTTTAGAATGCTGGTTTACACTTAACAACAAACAAGCAAAACAAACTAAGCTTATTACAGCTGAATCATCACATTTTATTGAAATTGTAAGCACAAAAAAAATTACTAACACACATGTATAATTTATCATTAATACAGTTATCATTTCTACAATTAAATACCATATTCACAACATTGTTCTCAGTCAGAATATATATAATAAAATCCTTACCTACCATATTGGACTTGTCAAAAGCAAGGCCAAACTTAGTTATACAATCTCTACTAGCACATTACTCCATTCTTAACTATAAAATATTTGAAATATATAGGATATTCAACTTCAACACCATATAACAAACTATACCAAAAGACTTAACTCTTCTAACCTTCTTGGTATTAGTACTTGCATTTGACTTCAACAACTTTAAAATAATCTTTGGTCACCTACTAGTATTTTAATACATAACAATTCTATTATTGATGAACCAAACAAACATACTACTAATTTTAAAATAATTCAACTTTTTAAACATTTTGGCATCACATTTATTGTCAACCCAACTTACAACATTCCATATACCATTCAACAAGGTTCTATCTTATTAGAATCTCTACTCTTCTTACATCCAAGATACTTAATCTTTAAAAAACAACTTAAGCATCATGGTATTCTATATCTTGATCAACTTACTACATTTGACAATTCATGCTTATTAGACTGGAAACATATCTCTCCTCATATACACAAGATTCTAAAAAACAAACAGCTACTTTGGTTACTTATTTAGAAGACCAAATTACAAACTATTTCTACAATCACACACTTTATCAACATTTATATTTACCTGACACTAATTACTACAATTATACAACTAAACACTTTTTATCACACAAAAAACCATGGCTCATTAATGTACTTGATAACCAAATTATTGCTGAAAAAGCCAGAAGGCAACTTTCAGCATTTAGATCCATTCTTATTAACTACTAGCAATGTAATATTGAACTACAATTTATTCAACTTTATCCTCTTTTATCTATTTAATCCTATATATGTTTTGGCTGTTCTCTTAATTCCTGAATAATTGCTGACAAATGTACAATTGCCATTCCTACTAACCTCTCAACTCAATTTTTAGATCAAGTCAACACCTATAACAAAACTCTTAACTTTAATGCTAATTATCTCAATCTTATATACTCTATTGCAATTTGGCATTTTATACAAATTCCAGACCTTCCAAATATTACTAACTTTAATTAACCAGTTTCTGTAATTTTTGAATCTTGTCTACTTATATATAACCTCCAACAAATAGCCAACTATAATGTTAATCTATCAGAACTTCATTTTTATACTGATGGCTTTGTTATTGATTTGGGTACTTCACAATGCTTGATGGGTATTAGATGGGTCCAAATTTCTAATAACTCTATAGTATATACATTTCAAGCTCAAACAAAACTTTGGTCTTGTTCATTCAAAGCTGAACTTACTGCCATTCTATCTGCTCTCATTACTGCTTCTAGAAATAGTATCATAAATATATATACAGACTCTCAATCTGTAATTTCTACATATCAAAGCATTTTAAACTCTTTACAATCTTATCATATACATATACACTATACTTTTCACTATGGAACTCACTAATTAACTTTGTTAACTCATATAAAATTCAAATTATTTTTCACAAAGTCACTGCATATCAAGATAATACATATAACAATCTCACTGACCAACTGGCATGAAACCATCACAACTTATCATATTTAACTTTTATACCTTACAATATCTATAACTCATTTTATATTCTAAATCTTGAAAACTTTCTTTTAGAACTACCTACTTACTGCAGCATTCATACAATTTGGTATGCATATATTTATGTACTATGGACTACACAAAACAGGTTTCAAAAATAGAATAAAATCTTTAATCAAATTAATTGACAAGCCACTTGGCTATATATTAATAACAACCAAAAAATCTTAAACTTCTTACATAGCTTTCAATCTTCTACTCTCAAATCTTTTAGAATTAAAATTTTACTTAATAACTTTTCTACTCCACATATTTTTTACAAACAATACTATTCATACCTACCAACTTGCTATCAATGCCATAAAACAGTTCTTATCTTCATTGGATAATATGTTCATCTGACCAGCTGCTATACAACCTTATTGACAATTTTTTACAATACATTCTAAATACAAATACACTTGATACTACTTCAGAAACAATAACCAAACTATATCATTAAATTAGACAACTGTATTGTATGACTACACACAATACAGTAGACTTATCATTAATTTTTTCAACCTTATCTGGCTTAGTACCACATGAAATTATTTCTACTATTTCAAATTTATCATCCAAAAAATTAGCTACAACACTTGTTATTAAATTTTTATTTTATCTTAATCAACAAATATACTATAAAATTTGAATTCCCTACTGTATTGCAATATCAATATCCCATCTTTCTACTTTCAACTCACTTTCAAATCTTACTTTACACTCATCTCAATCTCTTTTTTCTAATTCAATTCGCTCTAAAATTAACTTCTGATATATACAATAGATCAAATACCAAACTAATCTCTCATATATAATTACTAATAATCAAATCTAGGTAAGCTTTAACTATTCCTGTTGATTTAGGTTACAGATAAGCTAGTCTGAGCTTCTACTCTTTTATAATATTTTTAATAGTAAATTTATATTTTATATAAAAATTTCAAATAAATATTCAATAAAGATAGAGGCATAGTCTCATCATTAATATTAAAAAAAAAAATTTTATTTATTTTTTGTTTTATGTTTTTTGTTATATTTTTTTAATATGTTTTTATTTTCTTTTTTTGTTATATTTTTTTATTGTATTTTTTATTGTACTGTTTTGTTATATTTTTTGGTTTAATTTTTTAATTTTGATTTTTTATTGTATTATTTTGTTGTTAATATTATTTTGTATATTTTTTGTTATAGATTTTTTAGATTATATTTATTAGTATATGTTCTATTTAGTTTGTATTTTTTTGATTTGTATTATTTAATTAATGCTTTTTATTTGTATTTTTTATTTGTAATTTTTTTTGGTTTATATTTTTTTTAGTTTGTGTTTTTTTAATTTGTATTTTGTATTTTATTTTTTATATTTTTTTTGTATTTTTTATTTTTTTTATTTTATTTTTTTTATTTTTTTGTTTTATTTTTTTTGTTTTTTTTAATTGTATTTTTTTATTTTTTTATTTATAATTTTTTTAGTTTGTTTATTTTTTGTTTATATTTTTTGTTTATAAATTTTTTAGTATGTTTTTTAGTTTGTATTTTTTTAATTTATTTTTTTAATTTGTTTATTAGTTTATATTTTTTTAATTGTGTTTTTTAGATTTTGTTTTTATTTTGTTTATGTTTTTTTAGTTTGTAATTTTTTAGTTTTTATTTATTTTTTTAATTGTATTTTTTAGTTTGTTTTTTTAATTTGTATTTTTTAATTTATATATTATTTAATTTGTGTTTTTTTTAATTTGTATTTTTTTAGTATATCTTTTTTTATTTAAGTTTTTTTAATTTTTGTTTTTTTTATTTGTAGTTTTTTTAGTTTGTATTTTTTGTTTATAGATTTTTTAATTTGTGTTTTTTAATTTGTATTTTTTTAGTTTTTTTTTAATTTATATTTTTGATTTGTATTTATTTATTTAATTTTTTAATTGTCTTTTTAATATTTTTTTAATTTATATTTTTTTAATTTTTATTTTTATTAATTTTTTTTAATTTATTAATTTTTTTTATATATATTTTTATTTGTATTTAATATTATTTTTTTGTATTTTATTGTTATTTTTTGTTTTATATTTTTTGTTTGTTTTGTTTTTTTATTGTGTATTTTTTTAATTTGTTTTTTTTGTTTTATGTTATTTTTAATTTTTTTTATATTTTTTAGTTTTTTTAATTTTTTAATTTTTATTTATTTTTATTTTTTATTTTTATTTTTTAATTTTTTAATTTTTAATTTTTTTAATTTTTTTTTGATATTAAGATAAAGTCTTGCTTCTATCTTTATTTATAGTTATTAAATAGTAACTACATAGAGTTACTAAATATAAAAAGAAGTTATATATATGCTATGACTAAGACTAACATTTTTTTTTTTTTTTCCTTAAGCATTTACTCTAGCGCTTTATTAAGATTTTGGAATTACATTTGCAATTATATAAATATCCTTAACTACCAAGCCTAGCATTACTTAGCCACTTTAATGGTACCTAAATGTGATCTGCTGCATTACTTCATGCAGAAGTAAGCTGCTCATCCAACTACTTAAAGTCCATAATGAAAGGGTCTTCACTCTTCCATGACGAGCCCTAAAATTGTTTTCTGTATTTTTTTTCTAATTTGTTTTTCTTTTTCTTTCACTTTCTGTTTTTTCTCCTTTATAGTTTGCTAATTTGGTTTTTCTTTTTTTTTTGGTGCTTCTTTCTCTTTTTCTTTTCTTCTTTTTATCCTACCCATTATTCCTTTATTTTCTCTCATTCATTAATTTTCTCACATCGGATTCTTCATACTTGTTCATAGAATATATCTCAGGCCATTCTTGCTACTACATTCATAAATTGCTGTCTTGATTTTGTATTTAGGAGCTGTCCCAATCTGTTTTGTATTTCTCTTAGAATGAGATCTTTAATTAGTGCCTCTCTTATTTTGATTTCTTTTGCTTCTGTTTCCCCAAAGAGTGCTGTATATAATATATATGATGAAACTCGAATTTTTTCTTCTTCTTTTAACCCCTTCCAAGCTATTGTGATAGTCACTTTTTGGATTCTTTTTCACAGATTTCTTTGTCTCTTACATGCTGCCAAGTGTGCCTATGTTTCTTTTGTTTTATCTTGGCACATTTGGCACTCTGTTGTTGTATATATGTCTGGTCTTCTTTTGTTAAGTTCTT
>CAJVQA010012248.1:0-10228 GCA_910591915.1 Cetraspora pellucida
TTAGGTTACAGAAGCTAAAATCTTTCAATTTTGCCTCCAGCCGGACTTGAACCGTTGACCTTGACTGTGGAGGGTATAGAAGCTTAACTGCTAAGCTATGGGACCCACACCCTTCTCTTTATTTATTATATTCTATTATCTATTATATTTTTATTTGTTAAATTTCTTATTTGTTATACTTTTTTATCTTTCAGATCATCTCATATTCAAAATTCTTATAATTTACTTTATTTTTATCTTTTAAACAAAAATACCAACTCTTATTAATAAAGACTTAGATTCTTATAATATTAACTACTATTATGCTAAATATAAAGATTGTTATAATGTGGAAATAATTGAAAGAAAACCTCAATCTTTACAGATACTTTTTTCAAATATCAATTCAATTAATTGTAATACTTTTTCTAAAAACATTATTACTTTAAAGTTTTTTTATAACCTACTTTATTACATATCTTTGTAAAGTATATCATATTAGTTTTATTTTTAAATTCTATAGAATTTCTTATTTTATATCTCTTAGTCAATCTATAACCCAAACTACAACTATTATTTCTTTAAATTAATTTAAAAAAATTAACAATAAACTTTCTGCTTCAGATATTTTTTTATTAAATCTTATATTTTATTTTCTGACTTTTAAATAAACTCTACTTTAACTGCAATTATTATATACTCTTAATATTATTATATATACTTTATATGTAAAATTAAAAATATTTTTTGTATTAAAACTAAACAAACCAATCATGCTTCAGACTATATTATTTGTACCATTTTCAAAAATAATCTATTATATAGGTTTTATACTCTTAGTCTATTAAATATTAAATTCAAATCTCTTATACAAACTTCATCTTCAATATTTTAACAACAAATAACTATAACTATAATTAAATTAAAACTAATTAGTTTAAATATTCAAACTTTTTTTTAATTTTTAAAAAACAAATTATTTCTTATCTTATTCCCAAATAACAAATTATTCTTAATTTTATTAAACTTCAATAAATAATCAATAAAATACTAGCAATGATCTTAACTGGTTTAAAAAATATCTAGTAACTAACTCAATGAAAAATAACAACAAACTTAATAATCCTATTGCCCAACAACTACTTATTTTTATTAAATCATATTTTATTAATATCTACACAGAAAAAATTATTCAACTAGCATTTAACAAAACTTTTAAATCAAAACTTAATTATAAATATCTAGTTAAAACTTTAGTAGGTAAAAGATTTAAAATTTTAACTAATCTTATCTATGAAGAAAACTTTTTAATTAACAAATCAATATCTATTTTATTTAAACTAATCTACTTTACTTTTATCTCTTCTTTAAGAATTTACTACAACCCTATTTACTCAACTAAATAATACAAATATTCTCACTTTTTATAGCTTTATTCTACTATATACTAGTATTAATTAAAAACAAGTAGCTCTTAACTTAGCCTATTTACATCTTATTCTTTATAATAAATACAAAACTATTTATACAAAAAAATTTTATAAGGGCCTTAAACTTTATTCTATTTACTTCAAACTATACTATTATATTAGTAAAAATAACATTAACTAACTACTTTTCAAAATTCAAAATAATGATAAATTTAATATTAATATTTCTCTCAACATTTCCAAAAAACAATTTCTCTAAACATTTCAAATTTTATTTTTAAAAAATCACTTACCTGAATTCAAAGCCTGGTTCAAAAAATTTTTTAATATTTATAAATATTAATTTTATAATATTAATTAAAAAAAAACATTTAACTATATTAAATACCAAATTGCTCTTAAATTGGCTAATATATGCAAAGCACTTTTATCTTTTGAATTTAAACTTGCTTTTATTAATTATTTATAAGAGTATTCTAAATTATGTTTTAAAATAGCTTTATATTATATTTATATATATACAGTTAAAAACTGTATAACATTATTTAAAAATACAGAATATAAAATTAAAATTTTATTTTCTCTCTTCTTCATTAACTCATATAATTATTTTCTAACTTTAACTAATATATAATTCAAACCCAAATAAAAATTAAGTACTTACAACCTAGAATTTTATTAATAATATATTCAGCTAATGATTGCATTACAACTACAAGAGGCAATCATAGATTTATATAACTTTAGTTATTGTCTAATTTAAATAATCTACTTAAAGATTCTATATTAGTTACTATATCTGAAATTTGTTTGTAAGTTCTTTATTTAAATATTCTAGTTTTTGTATCTATCTAACCTATCTATATCTACTAATATGTATCAGTTAATACTAGTGCAAATATGTCATAATTACTAAGACTTTAAGATAGTTACTTATATAAGAACCTTTAATCTTGTACTAAACCTTTAAGAATTTTCTGTATTCTATTTTTACAACTAACTTAGTAATGCTATGACCAAAACTAACACTTGTGGTTAAAATATATCATTAAACTACTATGCTCTTGCAGAGTTTATTTTAACTTTAGTATTTACTTTATAATATATTTCTACTACTTTGATATTCAAATTAAGTTCTATCAAGCTCTTAGTTCAAATAGTTTAAAAAGGTAGATACAATTATACTTCTAATTTATATGTTTTCTAATATGTAATTTTTTTTTCAAAATGGATTCCAGTAGTTTAGCTAGTTATAATAGCCTTTTTTTTAAAAACCAACTTGTCTTTATCTAGTTTTACAGATTTTAAGCTGTTTTATAAGTTTAGTTTTTACAGTAGTATTATTGAAAATTCAAATTACTTTTTTATTTAGGTCTTTTAAGTAAGCTTTCATCTTCTGGTTCCTGTAATTTACACAGTTACAAGAACTTATTATGAGTTCACATTACCTGATACTGGTTTGTGTTTCTTTGTATAAAGTTATACAAATATCATATATCCTTTCAGTTATACTAGTATAACACAAATAACAGGTATTTAATTCTAACCAATTTTAGAAAACAGTTAATTATAACATAAAAAGAATTGCAAATTTTACTAACACTGAAATTTGAACTCTAGACCTGCCACTTGAAAGTTGACAATCTGTTTACTTTACTAGATTACTACATTCTTTTAGACTTTCAATTTAAATAGTTTAAAATAGAGCAGTCTTATAAGATTGCTTTACTTATATTATACTGCTATCTGCTTATAATTATATTGCTACCTGTTTATGATTATACTGCTATCTGCTTATGATTATATTGCTACCTATTTATATGTTTTTAATACTTTGTGGCTTTTTAGAGTTTAAGTTGATTAGTTTTTAATATTAGTTTTATGTATTAGTTTAGAAGTTGAGTTGATTGGTTTTTAATATCAAGCTTGTAAATTGGTTTAAGATTGACTTGGTTATCTTTTTAGTGTTAAAATTATCATTATGCTCTATGCCTGTTTGGATGCCATATTGGTTATCTTAATAAAACCTTGGATATCTGTTTGAGAATCATCTTAATTATCTTATTTGTAAAGCTTTAAGTGCTAGTTTAAAGACTATCTTGGTTGTTTAAAATAGTATAAAAAAGGCACCTTTAGTACAGTAAATTAATAATAAAATTTTATTTAACTTTAGCTAACACTATGCTATAATTTTGGCCAATATTTGAACATATAATAGTACTATTATATGTTAGTATTATAAAGCTAAAAAAAAACTAGTAGATAACTAGTAAAAAAACTGAAAAGATTCTATTAGTTTGCTAGTTTCTGTTTGCTTCTATATTAGCTTGGTTGTTAAATTATTCTGATCTGCATAGTCTCTTTAGGTACAATATCTTGTGAACTCTTCTGTGCTTTCTTTATCTAAACTAGTAAATATACTTGTATCTGCATCTGCCTTAGTGCTTTTCATATGTTCTATAATTTTACCTTGGTATATTACTTATAACTTTATCAAGTTGAACTCTTATTGCTACTTTAAGATACTTTAGAGCTATTTTTTTTTATATTTTCTTAAGCTTTTTTGTCTTTTTGATCTTTTTTCTGTCTATTGCTAGTAGTATAACAAAGTATATTTTCTTATTTCTTTCTTATATATAATTCTAGTTTGCTATACTATTGAATAAATATCTTATTTTACACTTCTAGATTCTTAAAACTTTTTCTTATATAGTTGTTACTCTGGAATACTTTAGAATATTACTGCATCAATTAATATCATATTGATTACTTTGGATAATATCTCTAATTTAGTGTTTTGCTAACAAGCATATTTGTTCAAAATTATATAAAATTTTTATTTTAAACTTTGTAAGTTTTTATATATTTTATACTAACTTCTTGTTTATATTATGCTTCTTATGTAAAAAAAATCTGGGCCTGATCTTAGCAAAATAAATAAAGCAATTAGGCTTCTCTTAGAGTTAGTAGATCTTAACTATAAGCTTGGCTATTATGATCATATATATTCAAATATTTGTTTATTAATAAAGATAATATTACTTTTTTAAATACCTATTATCTTAAGAAGATTTATTCAAAATATATAATCTGAGTATTAGAAAAAGGTTTTATAGTTGTTAATCATCTATCTAAAGTTTATAAGATACTTAATGCTTATAAATGCATTAATAAGAGTTTGCCTTTTTGTTTAGTTCTAAATATTAATATAAGGCAAAAACCTAATTCTATAAATTTCAAATACCTTTTTTTAGATAAATATAAAATTTCTTATAAAGATTTAAAAAAACTTACAATAATATTATTTATTTATTTTTGTTTAATAATACTAGCTAACTTCAATTTTTATATTTAATTTAGTTATAAAATAACCTCTTTTAGCCTGATCTTTTGATTTATTGATATAAGATAGTACCTTTTTTTTCTTATTTATATTCAAAAAAAATTAGTAAATAAAATACAAAATTATAACAGAATTGATACTAAAGTCTTAGCATATGCCTAAAGGCAGCAAAGAAGATGTTTAATAAAAGTTAGTACTAATTTTAATATATATTTATAGGCATATAAAAAGTGTCATCAATTAGAAGCATTATATAATATATAAAACAGAATTACTGATAATGTAATATTTGTTCTAATGTATTAGAAAAAACATATTAATATATATTTGAAGATTTATTGCATAAAAAATTTTTATTCTGAAAACCTAAGTTCTTAGAAAGGTTACATTTAGATAAATACAATAAAGAGTTAGATTTGGTTTTTAAATATAGTAGTAATCAATATTGCTAAATTGTGCTTTTTTTTTATTTATAAGGACAGATAAATCCAGATGCACAAATTTGGCATGACTGAAAAAAAAAGGCTCTATGTTATAGAAAAAAAGTAATTCTTATCACAATTTTCTATTATATTATTAATTTAAAAACTTTTATAAAAAGTGCCTTGCATGCATTCAGCTTTTTTCTAATAAGAACTATCTAGAAAAACTCTCTAAAAGAAAGCATAAGCTCTTTTTTAATATGCAATAATTGTTCTTTTACAAAAGAATATTGAAATTCTGAATTATTTAAATAAATTTAAAACAGACATCAAAGGATTTTTTCCAACAACAATTTTTTGAATCTTATAAAGGCTAGGCATCATATTGGATCTGTTATTCTATATTGCTTAAAAGAATTATTTTTCTACTCTCTAGAGGCAAGCAAAAATTGAACAGTAGTATTCTTTGATAGTTGTAGTTTATTAACACCTATTGAATGATTATATTTTACAATAGCTTGGAATATATTTGCTTAAAGTTTTGTGATATTATTAAAACTTATTCTAATTAGTTAGGTTAAAGTGCCATTTATATTGTCAACAATTTTTTATGCAAACCTTTTATATTCTCTATAGCATTTGCTAGTAGATAAAAGAAACTTTATTACATACTGGTTTTTAAAATCTTTAATTTAAATAATTCAGTATAACAATCGACTATTGTCATGCTTGTATATCTAAAACATGCCTTAATTTTTTGGATATTAATATTATATTTATTTATTATTAATGTTATATTTTTTATACACTTATGACCTTCATTATATTACAATAGTTAAGGCTAATTAAAAGAATTGTTAGAATTATCATATTTATTTTTAAATGTTTCTGCAACTTTTTTACTACTTTTTGATATTAAAAAAACAAAATCATTATATCTAGTTATACAATTTATAACTAATAATATATAGTAAAATATTAGTTATCATCTAGTAAATCTGTATTTACATTATATAGTATTTTAATTAAATTATACTAGTATATAGTATTTGACTTTATGATTTTAGAGTAACTAGTATAAAAAATTTGTTTTAATGAAGACTAAAAGATTTGATATAATATCTGATTATTAAGCTATTTTTTTATATTAGTAAATAAAAAGGTATAATCAGCTTTCTTATATGCATTTCATAGTCCTTTTGTATTTTGGTAAAGGCTCTTAAAATAATAATATAGCTTCTGTAAGGTAAAATGTCAGTTTAGATCATGAGCTTTTTTAGAATCAATAAAAATAAAAAGCATTTGTTTTGCAATAACTTGATCTAGCTCTTATGCTTTTTGAGTATTGATATAAATAACTAGTTCTTTCATTTTGATTCTTTTTATAGATTTAGCAATTTTTAAATTAATATAAATTATAAAAAATAAAAAAAATCTAAAGAAATTACAACAAAGTAATCAAAACTTCACAAGGTAGTATTTCAATTAGCAAAATCAAATAGGAATTTCAAACAATAATTATACACCTTAGAAAAAGTTATTAGTATATAAGAAGAAAGAATTTGATTTTTTAAAGAAGAGTTAAATAATATTATTGAATTTTTTAAACAAGTCAAAAAAGAATTAACAGAAAAAATTTCAAAATTAAAAAGAATTGTCTAACAGCTTAAAGAAGAAAATAAAAGGAAAGACAAAAAAATTTTTAATAAAAGAAAATTGATATCAGAATTCAATAAATATAAGACTAAATAAAAACTCCAAATATAAGAAATATTAAAATTTGCAAATAATATCTCAAAGCATAAAATTATATAACCAAATTAGTAAATAAAAATAAACAGCTTAAATAAGAAATAAATACAATAAGAACTAATTAAATAAATAAAATTGGCTGTATTGACTTAGTAAAATAAATAAGTTGTCAACCTTCCAAGTAGTAGATTATAAGTTCAAAACCCACCAATAGTGAAAATTTGGATAATTATCTATGTAATATATAGATGATATTATGGTAATAGCATTCTGTTAATCAGTTAGAATAAGATACCTGTAACTATAGTTATACTAACATGACTGGCAGGTCACAAAGAATTTGTATAACCTCAGTTATATAGAAAAATGCAAACTAATACTAGGTAGTGCAAATCTAAAATAAGTTTTTGTGGCTATGTAAATTCGTAGAACTGAAAAACTGATACCTACTTGGAAATACTAAGTAGAGAAATAGTACAGATCTTTGACAATACTACTGTAAAGGCTAGACCTAGGAAATAGCAAGCAAAAACCTTGAGTGAAAGGTATCACCAACTAGGCTATTGGATTTTAAACCAGAAAAAAAAGATATCAGACTGGCTTTGATATACCAAAGACAGATTACAGTCCTTGCTATCTGAATTGGAAGTCTAAGAACAAAAGCAAGAGTATACTAAAAGTACTAAAGATATGTTATAAAGTTATTGCTAAGATCTGAGTGAACTTTGCAAGAGTAGCTCTTATTAATGTTTTATAGAATGATAAGTAGTTAACAAGAGGGCCTACTGTGTCTTACTGGCAAGTATTATATTCTGAAATATATAATGGCCTAAAAACTAGTACAAAAAGAGTAGGTATCATACTGCTTAGACAGTATATCAGTTAGATATATATAAGGGTTAGTTGGTATTACATCATGACAGAGTAAATGATTAAAAAGTTTAAATAGATAATCTTCTAGTAAGTTATAGATATAATATTTAATATAGAATCTTAGAGCAGACTACTTAAATAGGCAACCAAAAGTTGCATATATGACTAGTTGTACTCTTATCTTTATATAAAATAGTTGTAATAACTAATATAATAAAAAGTCAATAAAGTTTTGCTACAAAGTATAGTCTTTAATACAAAAACAAATAAAATAAATAAAATAAAAATAAAATAAATAAAATTAACAAAATAACTCAATAAAAAAAACTGTATTACAGATCTGTTTTGTCAAATTTTGCATTATTATTATTAAGATACCAAGATAGATTAAAACTTATAAATATATAAAAGGCTTTACAAAATGCATAAGCATAAAATTATAATAAAAACAAATCTGATCTTAATAAAAATTTTCAAGATAATTATACTTTTGAATTAGATATAGCTATAATAACTGAATTGGCTAATGCTATAAACTGATCTCTAAAAAATAGAACAATATATAAAACTTTTTTAAAAAATTAAATTAAAAGATCAACAAGATCAATCTAATATAAATATACTAACTTACAACAAGATTTGGTAAATAAACAATAAATTATAATATATACAGACAGGAGTAAGACTAGACATTACTTGAACTTCATTAGATATATATAGACTAATGCTTAGAATTAAGTAAACAGAATAATAAATAATATAACAATAAAGCAAACCTATATTGGTGCATTACTATGTAAAAATTTTGCTTTTTAGTTATTGTATTAATGAAATGTCTTATATCTATAATGATGCAGAGTTAATAAAGCTTTGTTAGAATATAATTAAAATAGGTTATATAAATAATATAAGAAGTAGAAAAATAAGACTCATGCAGAGCATCAAAATATTTTAATTTTAAATTAACAAATTTTTGCACTACAGAATAATCTACCTAATATACAATAAATAAAAATGGCAGAAATACTGCAACTATTTTTTAACTAGAGCGATAATATATTACATTTTCTTGCAAAACTTAAATTATACTTGCAAAACCAAAAATGTAGATCTAGCAAATAATATAGAAGGTCCATCAATAAAAAGAAAAATAGCTATAAGATATTTAAGAGAATGCATGAAAAAAAGAGCTTTAGAATAGTTTGATGAAGAAATTATAATGAAAACAAATTAGGAATTAACTAACTTATTTGATAATATAGAGCAGGCTAACTTAGTAGTTATAAATAAACAAACAGCAATACAGATTGAAGCTAATATATTGAATAAGATAGTTGGCCAATCAGTAAATGCAATAGTTAAATTAAAAGCTATAGAAAGTTCTTGTAATAAAGATTGGTACATAGCAGGTGATTGTTTTACCAATAATGCTGTTAATGCACTAAATGCTAACAATAATACTATAGTAGTTATAATTAGTATTTATTTTAGTCAAGCAATATAGTAGCTAAAAACATATTTTTTTACAGTAAAAGAGAAGCTTCAGAATTTGATGTATAAAACAATTAGAGAAGAAAATATAACTATAGATAAATTATATAAAAATTATTGTAAATAAGTAGACAAGCCAATTATAAATCTAAAGAATTATATAGAAAGTTCTTAGATGCTTTTTTACTCTTATGATTTAAAAAAGCTAAAAATATTAATAAATATTTGCTATTAGATAAACTAGCTAAAAAGCTTTATGAAATAGAATTATATTGAATAGTTAGATATAAAAAAGATAGAATATCTAATTTGCTAGCATCTTGAGAAATATATAAACTTTCACCTGATTTAGCTTCTAAATAACAAGAAATTTTCTTAACAGATATACAAAAAACATTCTAAAACATATTAGTATAGCAAAAAACTAAATATCAGTCTTTATTAGAAAAGCAAAAAACTGATTTTTAAGCACAGATAGTCTAGCAAATAGTTGCTTAAAAAGTACAGAGATCAGCTTTACAAACTGTTAAACTAGTTAGACAGCCAAGAGGTCCTTCATTATTATTGCAATTAGAAAAAGCTTACAGAAATTATTATATAGCTAAATACTTGAAAGACTTAAATATATTTAACAAGAAAGATTTAGATTCAACTTATTTTGTAAAACCTTTTTAAAGACCTTGCCTATAACAAAGCAATGTCTTTGCTAGAATTGATAAAGTAGAAGAAAGGATAAATAAAACTTCTTTGCTGAACTTTTAATTTTTTTAAAATATAATTATAATATAATTAATATATATTTTTTATATAATTTGAAATTTTATATTATAAATATATCGACAATCACTTGTACCGAATTTTACACCAACAAAAACGGAAAACTTATTGGAGAAAGTAGAAGAGGCTACTATACAAATAACGGTTTTTATAAAGGTCAA
>CAJVQA010012249.1:0-10228 GCA_910591915.1 Cetraspora pellucida
GGGATGGCTAAAGCCATGTACCCACGTGATTTTGACGTTTTATTAAAATTAAGGTTAGGATTGGGGTTAGGTTGGTACTAGGTTGGTATTAGTATAAGAAAAGGAATGTAGGTATAATTGCCTTCCCGATATTTTTAATTAGTGCCCCAAGACAAGTTTAGAATGCCAGTTTTCGTCTTTTTGCGTTTTCTTTATTTTTTCCAACTTCGGACTGATCCGTGTAAACAAAATTTCGTAATTCCGGTTGGTTGATTTACATAAAAAAGTCACGTGGGTACATAGCTTTAGACGACCCCCCTTTTTTTGGGTTGTAATACCGGCACAAACGGCTTTACTTATTTGTGCCGGTCGGTGGTTCAAATTTTGACCGTTCCGGATCATCCCGACATGAATTCCTAACACGTGTAAAAGAGGAAAAGCGAAAATACTCAAAAACTAGTGTTTAAATCGGTCTTGGTGCACTAATTAAAATGCCGGGAATGAGATTTACATATAACGGGACAATAGCCTATGGCTATAGTTTCTAATGTCAACATTCTAACCCTAAATTTGTGTTTATGCGCACTTTCTTTTACCTACAAAATCAACCTCTCTTTTTTGAGTTGTATTACCGGTACAAATAAGTAAATCCGGTAGATACTTCTACTTTCAGGCTTATATAGATCGCTTTTTCTATTACGATCAAAGTTTTTGTTATACATGCGACTATATACACACCATTACATAAACCTCTTGAGGAAATTTTAGCAAAACGAATAAAAACTATATATTACCTTTACAATTTACTTAAAATATTTTTAATTAAATATATTCCTGTTAGGAATCCGCCTTCACTTCATTTAACTGACATCATGCAACTAATCAAATACCTATGTGATGTCAACTAAATGGACTTTCGGTGAAGTGAGCAGAATTGAACCAAACTATATCAAGTATTGATTCCAGGACTTATTCTATTATGTGCTTATTCCTTAGACTCAACCCAGATATTCAATTCGAGTAGGTTTACTGGGCATTATCCAGGTATTATCTGAGTATTATCCGGATATGCTTATCTGGATAGGTGAATCACAACCCAGTTATCCGATTATCTGCGGGTTCATCACTATCATTTTGTGACGTTACAAATCTGATTGGCTGATATAAAATGAAGTTCGAAGCAACAAAATTTTAGAATTTATTACAAAAAAAAACACTTAAATTGGAATTTTTAATTTACAGTCGAACCTCTATAACTATTATAAATGCTCATTTAGAGAGAGAGGGTAGAGAGTATTTTTACTATGTTTCTATATATCCTTTAGGGAGAATTTATATATATGTGCAATTTTGGAGGTTCGACTATAATAACATCTAGATCCAAGCAGTCCTTATCAAATACGCGTTTAGTTAAACTTAATAAAAAAAAAACAATATCTTTAGCTTAACAATTCATCAGATATATATGTAGATAACCTTTATTAACCAAATCGCTTGCTAACTAGTATATAATTTAAACAAGAACATAAATAATAAATCATACAAATGAATTAAAGAACCGCTAACTGTCAAAAAGTGTAATGCACGCTAATAGAGGATGTGAACAGTACAAAAGACCAAATACTAACTACAAAAACATTGCGTGTAATCGTACATGTTCTATATCTATCCCATGATATAGCTTTAAAAACTTGTTCGGGTACTCTATATTCCAAAAAAAACTAGCCGTATGCATTACTGTTTGAAACGCTATTTCTTTTAAATTAATAAGTTAAAAGATAATAATAACGCTTATTAACTAAGGTATAATTTACTTCATTAATTATCGTTACTTTAGCCTATAAAACAAAAAGTACACCCTCGTTGCTAACTTCTAATTTGTTTCTCTGTTCTCCAAATTATTTTTATTGCATATAATCTGAAAGTGTAGTTTCTGAATATGCATTCGGTTTCATTCTATAGCTCGTTTTCATGGCAAACAATTCGGTTAAAGTCAATGATATATGCGTATATATTGTCACAGACGAAACCAGAACCACTCCAAGACCCAAGAAGTTCGCGAAACAATGCCTAACGTAACATGATTGTTACGCCAAAAGACCTTCGTCACAATGCCCCCAGACCTAAGAATTCGAACGAACGATTACGTTGTAGATCTTGGACCAAGCCTCCTTCACGACATGGATTGACAGCTGTCAAGGTAATATTGCCTTGATAGCTAAGTGTGTGACCGTGGTAATGTAGAACAATCGAGTCAATGGGTAGTGGGCGTGGACGTTCTTGGACTTGCCTCCTTTTTTCCCTCTGAAAAAAATGTTAAAATGACGGAGGCTATGAGTGAAGGGTAAAAAATAAGGAATAAGGCCTATGTTCAATGAGAAATGGTGTGACAAAGCCATAGAGAAGTGTTCAAAATGCTTCTTTTTCTTTCTCTGTGATTCCTTATAAAAAGAGGTGAAAATTTTATTTGTAGCAGTAGTAATCCGTGTGCTCTACAAAAATGTAATCTTGTACGTCACAACAAGTAATCGTAGTTCCTAACAAATAATAAAGACCCAACTCGCCCTTAAAATAATCCATTTTGACCATCGTAACGCACATCGTTCTCGTGTAACTTACTCAACCCCAGCCTTAGACCGCCAAATCGTTCCCGCCTCTGAATCGTTGAGTAACGTTGCGCGACACATTTCTTTTGTTGTGTGTTGTTTATTTTACCTGTGACAATATGTAACGATATATTTAATGAATGACCAATCAGAATTAAAGCCCGCTATGATCCAGGTAAATCAAAATGCCATTACTTGGTTGACTGTTGTTCACATGAATGCACCTGGCTTTAGACGATCCTTAGAAATAGAAATTCCGATAAACCATTAAATTTTGATTCTCAGTATTATAATCAGTCATAAACTGGAATTTGTAGTTTGGCGATATAATATCAAAATTCTAGAGCGGGTGGTTATGAATGGGAATTTGGCTATTATTCGACCTAAAAATCCACCAGTTTCTAGTGTATTACACCAGAGACAATGTTATAAAACTGTAAATTCTTTTCACCAAATCATTCTAATTCAGCAAAGTGGACCAGCAATTAAATAAAGCAGTTAGTTTAACATTATGTATATAATTTACTTATTTCAAACTAATTCACTGGTAACGTCTAAACAACCCTGGCATTGCTCATAAAAAAATTTAGCTGATGTCACTTGTAAATATAATAATGATAATGAAATTGAATTCATTAATTTATTTTTTACAGAAATAATCATCAAAAAAAAACCATCGATTCTAGCTAAGGTTTGTAATCAGAGCATGTAACTTCATTAACAATCGGGGGTTTTTTGCCGGCTTATTACTGCAAAAACCATCTAATAACTCAATTTCTTTATTATTTATTATAGTTACGAGTGACGTCAGCTAAATTTTTTTATGGCCGATGCTAGGGTTGTTGTAACGTCTATCTTTCAATCACTAAGCAAGCAAACTAATCATATTCCCACGTTTATTTACGGTTTTTTTTAATCTACCACAGTTAATTCAGATCTTTTTACAAACAACTCATTTAGCCGACATCACGCCGAGTGACAATTAATAAAAATACGTAGGTACCCGCGCTGCAACAATTGTACATGTGAGATCTGCGGGCGCAGATTGAAATTTCGCGCTACTTATTTTTTGAATTTTTCGGAAATTACTAAGCTATTCCGCATATTAAAATGAATTTTAAACATTGCTTGCAACTAATCAAATGTTAACCCTAACCCTATATTATGTCGACTAAATAAACTTTTTGTGAAATGAAGGTCCAACTGGTAGATCGACCAATTGAATTTGTGCAAAATTCTTGCTCTCTACGCATAAGAAACTAATGTACATTATATGTACTACATTAAATCTCATTTTAGAATAATGGTTGTGCATGTGGCTCCGTACATAAAAATTATTGCGCACAAAAAAAAAATTATGCAGGTGCGTGTACAAAACATATAAAATATCGACTGTGTACACTAAATTTCAAACTTGAAATTTTTACTGATGGTTGATTTATTGGTATATACGTGTAACATATAATAATTAATAAAGAACAATAAATTGGTTATTACATTCATAAGGTACTACATTCAATACATATCATTTATAACTAAGAAAACAGGTATCTGAAGCGTAGTTAATAATTAAAGGTAATATATTGTTTGATATAATTGATAATTGATGATAATCAATCCAAAAATAGGTGCAGATGTCTATTACTCTCCATAATATCTTCCGCTACGCTCCGGATAATAAATGGAATTCTGATAAACACGCGTTAATTCTTGTGGCTTATGCTGAAATAGTAACCTACTTTCTCGTAAAGTTATAAAATTTTTTGAGGCCTTCTTTGTGTTCATTTTTTTTTTACGTAGTTAGATTAAGGTTTATTAATAAAAGAGTATGTGTGGATTTTATAGGTCCAAAAAGAGACTCCGAATTCAGCGTAAGCCAATTTCAGCATAAGCCGCAATAATTCTCTTCCAACAAACTGAATTACATAGATAAATTATTGAGTCGAATCATCGATGATAATGTCACAGTGAAAAACATTCAGAGAATCGGCCTTAAACGAGAGGAACACCAATTCAATGAAAAACGAACATTAATCATCAAAGTACAAAATAGAAAAAAATCTATAAGTGAAAAAAAAACTGGAAAATGTGGAGATCTATGACAAATTAATTAGTGCAAAGAAATTGAATCTTTACATTAGTACGCCAACAATGAAAAGGTCGAATGATCTTTGAAACTAACATTAAAAGAACTAAATTTTGTGTCAAAAACCTTACAGTCGCACACAGGCATTTCTATGACCAGAATGTGCAATTTTATCAATACACTTATGGCATGAATATCCGTACAACTATTTACACAGGTACCATGGAACCCTTTCATAAATTATATAGTACGCAGCAGGAAATGTTTATGACGATGAATAAATGTTTGAAACCTAATCATCATATCAACAGAATCAAAACAGAAATACATTGGTAAGACATTATATAGAAAATCTAGAATGTTTTTAAAATTGCATCCTACAGTTTCATATGAAGGTAGTAACTTTCTCACGCCATCACGACAGGTATTCAGATTAAGTTTATTTAACCAGTTTAGACCAAAATAGCACTAATTTGATTTTTTTTTTTGCAAATCAAGATTCTTATAAATCTTTTCGATTAACTGTTCTTAAAAAGGAATATTCAATAATCCGGAAAATTGGTATTCTTTCTTTATTTTGTAAATTATTTATTTCATTCTACTGGATGAATAATAATGATATTTAGAAAAAAAACATGAAACACCAATTAAACTCCATAAACCGTTTTAAACGAAAAAAATGAATTGTATTTTACTTAAGATAAGAAGCTTTCATAAATTTAATAAGCTTATGTAAAAATGATTCTTTTTGGTCTGTGAGCATTTCCAAATTTGCAAATTGCTAACGAGAAAGAAAATTACGTGTCGATGATAAGCAAGCAAAATACCTTGTCAGGTATTATATGAACTATCTAATATTCAAGTCCAAAGATCTACAAAATGGTATCAACATAATGAAATATCGTCAATAAGTAATTTCTGCAATTCATATACCGATATATCGTTTATATCATTATATTATTATTATTATTATTATATATGTGTGTATATTTGTTTATTATTATTATTATATATATGTATATTTATTTATCATTAGTATTATATATATGCATTTTATTTATTTATTTATTTATTTTATTTTATTTTAAAAAAAGGAAGCCAACAAGTTTTTGTCCTAGACTTTGAAGCACATGACCAATATTTTATTTTGTTTTTTTATACTGTGATCTATGCCATGAATTTAGTAATGTACGTACCTGAAATACACGTTTTTTTTAGAATGCGTCACTGTTCATGTATATATGGTATATGCATACGTAGAATAGCATTAAACAGATCACTTCTATATATATTCCAAGGCGAAGAGTTATATAAAGCCTCCGTTAAGACCATCAAATGTTTAAAACGGTAATAAAAAACTCCTTTCAACACTCGAAACCCTCTGAAACGCATGGTATGGTCATTAACAAATCTAATCCAAACCAATTGTCATCACCATCGTCTTTAAATGGTATGGCAGATATCCTAATGCACAAACTTGACCGAACCAAAGTTTTCCCTCCTTATTACAATAAGCCTGAAGATTTGATCAATTCATCAAATCAAACAACTTCAAGAATACCTCGCCCACCCAATGGTTTTCTGCTATGCAGAAGGAATGTGCACGAACAGGCAAAACAACATAGAATATATAACATGAGAGTTATAAGCAAAGTCACGGGAATGTTATGGCGTAGTGCTTCACCACAAGAAAAGGTACATATTAATAATTACCTTATTATCAGTAATATTATATATTTTTTTTATCGTTATTTTCATGAGAAAATTAATTTTATTATTGTTTTTTTTTAAAAAACAAAGGAGCTTTATGAGCATTTAGCCCTTGATGTTCAAAACTTACATTCACAACGGTATCCAGGATACAAGTACAAACCTACCATTCGTGCAAAACCATCCCCAGCTCAAAATTTCAATAATGGACATTACCAACCATACATAATTCCACAACAAATGCTCGTTGTACCAACACCATTTCAACAGATACCTCTAAATCAGATCACTTATTCAGTTACAGATTCGCTCCTTTACTTTACTCAAGAAGATATTGATTTGCTTAACTTGTACTGGAGCTTCTAGATGTGGACTAGTAGACAAATAATATAATGCTTTTTTTTAAAAAAAAGATTCTTTTAAGCTTTATGGAAACTTTTTCTTTTTTTTGAAGTAATTTTGCATAAAATGCATATCATTATTCCTACATTAAGCCGTCGTTCTAAACATAATTATGCCATATGTTACATAGTATAATAGCATAAATACCATAGTATAAATGGTATTATACTTCTAAATGTGATCCTTGATCCTAACAACATAAAAAAGAATATATGAATTTTTATTAATAAAGTAAGAAATCACACAAATAATGCATATAATAGTTATGATTATAAAGCGTGATAAAGAAATCATGACTTCAACACAGCACATTTTACGTAGTAAATTTTATTATTAAAATATTTCTAAATTTATTTTTCGTAATTAAAATACGCAGTATTTGTAAAATTTGTGATAATGTAAATCGGAAATGATTTTCCCTATTGCGTGAGCTAAACCCGTTTAAGAATATTTTTTAATATAAAGAAAATTAGAATGCTTAAGTTAAAGAAAAAGAGCAACAGAGGCTGCAGTAGTTAAATTCGATTATGAAACAGCCATGTTCCTAGTAATCAAGTGCACCAATTGGTTAAAAGGGTCTTCTTTCACATGAAACAGATATTGGAAGATTTTACAATTAATATAAGTACTATTCATTTTTTAATCTAAAAGTACTCTTTCATCAGTATTAGAATTCCAATCTATTACCCATTTATCCGTATCTAAGTATTCGATCTGAATTTATACAGATATCGTTTACTATCCGAATAATTATCCGAATATTTGTCGGATTATCCGGATATCTGATATGTTTATCCGATCGGATAATTCAGATATGGATAAATGTAGGATAAATGCGGATGATCCGGGTTGGAACTCTAATCAGTATTGTTAAATAACTGAGAAAATACAAATTACTCTAAATGACCTTGCATGACCATGCAGTTATTTTCTAAAACATGCATTGAAAGTTTATAATAAGAATGTTTTTAATCATTTTCCGAAGGTCAATGATATGTATTAAAAGTAATCTATACAATGATATAGAACGGCCGAGACAAAAAACAAATAAAAAATTAAATTAAATTAAATTAACCCATTTTCAATTTCCAAATGAAATTTAAAAGAAAATATTTAAAAATAAAAAACTAACATCTTTTTTTTTTTTTAATTAAATTGATCTTTTATGTTTAACATCTTTGGATCTCTGGATGGGACGTTACGAAGCATAAAAAAATATACAATCATGCTCTATTACTAAATATTAAAAAATACATATAAATTTATGAATCGATTATTCGAAAGAAGTACAAACACGGATCATATCCAGGATTGTATAACAAAGAATTTCGATGATACGCCTTCGCAAATCCAAATACAGATCCGGGTTTTATTTTAGTCGGTTGTATCGCCATGTGATAAACTTAGTTCCTTCTATCGTTCTTCCCGAATAATCATGTAATAAGGTGATTCAGAATTAACTTATTTCTAAAATAAGTGAAGTTTAAAACTTCTATTTCTGTTTAAAATTCCGAAATCAGAGATGAAATAATATTTTTTTTAGTAATATATTATTAACTTACAACAAAAAAATAAAAAATAAAAAATAGAATTTATGAATCGTTTATTTCGAAACAAATGCATCATTGATTTTATTCGAAATCAAACATCTGACCATCAATTCTGAATCACCCCAATGAAATCTTAATCTTATATTAATAAAACTCAATTTATAACATTATGAAGTAAGGCGGAAAGAATCAAAGTTTCATAATATTGCATTTTGGTTTATAAGTAAATGCGTAACAAACGATAATCTTTTTTTAGAAATTTGCACATACAGTATGTGCATTGTTTATATAATTTATAGAATGAAATAAATAAACATCTGTAATCTGCAGAAGTCAACACATTCACGTAAACATATTAACTTTATTGGAGAATGGTAGTTATATTGCTCATTCAATAATTTTGTGCTTAAGTTATTCCTTGAATGAATTGTATGATTGTCCTTTCGAAGATCAAAATTACCACATAAGGGAGAGCCAATTTAGGGTTTGATTGGTTTATATAAATAGATTTATCTTCTGATTGGTTTATGTCACGTGACATATCCTCAACCCCCACATAAGGAAATGATTAATTAGTATAATAGTAACGCAGCTGAACCTAAACACTTGGGCGTTATAAATGTAACGTATAACGCGTAAAATACACAATCCACAAAAATATTATTAATAAAACCACTACTATGATCTATGATGCAAAATATTTAGCCACATTATAGTGCCGATATGTTTTAAAAAACTTCTTATATATATATATATCGATACGTATTCGTGAATTTCGTGATGTGACTAAATGCTCTGCATCATAAATATATGTAGATTATCTCAATTATATCACTTTTTTAAGTCATCTACATACATTCATAGTTCAATTATACACTTTTTTGAGGTCATCTACCTACATCCATAGTTCGAATAGTAGTACCTTATCCTTAATAAACGAATCAATTGCAGCATATATGATTAATAAATAATCAATTGCTACATGACCTCATGTTTCGTTAATATGATTAATAAATGCCAAATATATTATTAATAATTGGATAAATTGGAGTCTTTTGTTTTTGCATAAAATTCTACGACATTCATAATCTTATATATTTGATTAATCTTTTATCCATTCATAATATTATATATTTAATTAATCTTTACTCCTGATTAATCTTTAATCCATTTATAATCTTATATATTCAATTACCTTATTTTCCCGCCCGTGGACTATACCCTAACAGTAGAGACCGTTAATGTTACACATTAAAACTGGTGAGGGATTATATCTATCACAATTGAATCCAACATAAATAATTTAATTTATGATTGATCACAGGCGAGAGGGATTCACTTTGGATCGGGCACTGTCTCTGCTGTACTATACCCTGCAACAATTTAGAATGCCAAATTCTTTGATTATACCCGGGCATATAATAGTAAAATATATTAAAAACATAGAAGTATTCGTACAATATTCCCCCTACACATATATCCGGGTACTAAAATGGGCTAGGGAAATATCCTGGGTACACATGTAGGTAATATTTTATCATTCATAATCTTATATATAATCTTTTATCCATTCATAATCTTATATATAATCTTTATCCATTCATAATCTTATATATAATCTTTTATCCATTCATAATCTTATATATAATCTTTTATCCATTCATAATCTTATATATAATCTTTTATCCATTCATGATCTTATATATTCATCCTTTATCCATTCATAATCTTATATATTTAATTAATCTTTTATCCATTCATATTCTTATATATTTAATTAATCTTTTATCCATTCATAATATTATATATTTGTTTAATCATTTATCCACTAACATATAGTATTTGATTAAAATTGTAGAACAAATGTCATGTTTTAATAATTTCCAGATGCAAAG
>CAJVQA010012250.1:0-10227 GCA_910591915.1 Cetraspora pellucida
GATATGATAGAACTAATAGATCTGATAGAAATGATAGATCTAATAGAAATGATAGATCTACTAAAAATGATAGAAATGATAGATTTCTGACACAGTAATTTGAGCCAATCAAAATCAAGTCACATATACTAGAATTAGTGCTTTCATCAAAATTGTCTTGATTTTGTGATCCTGTGATCAGAATTACATGATCTTGTGCTTGTTAGAATCATCTTATTGAGCTGAATCTGGTTTGGTACATCAAAAATTATAGTCAAAAATGTGTAAAACTCTTAATGTTAACAATATTCTTAATATAAAGCTATAATTATCTTTTTTATTTTTTTTTGCTTTGAAATAAAGGTTCTATTAGTGTTCTGATTAAGCCTTTTTGATATTAGTTTCAAAAACTTTGTCTAAATAAATGTTATTAATTATATATTCAAGTTTGTTTTAAACTTATTTCAACTTATAGAATGGGCAAGTTCAATAAGTTTCATGTCTTTAGTATTAACTATATAACTAATACTTTAAATATGTATTTAATTTTTCTATAAAATAAATAAATATTTTATATTAATATTGGTAGATCAGTATTTTTATTAAATAAAAAAAAAATTATAGATTTATTTAGTTACTTTTTTAACTAAATAATTTTACAAATTATATAAAATTATATTATAATATAAATTTATATAACTGTATAGTTATTTAGTTATTAAAATAGATAATTAAACTATACTTACTTCTTGGTATCTTTTATTTAATCTAGTCCTTTTTTTTTATCAGTAAATCTAATAAAATCTTGTTTAATTTTTCTAAATTTCATATTAATGTTAATAAAGACTTTGAAGAATATAATTTAATTCACTTGATTTATATATAAAATTGTTCTTTAAAAACTTATCTACTGCTAGTATAATTTTCTTAAATATATGACAAATTATTTCAAACCATAGTTTGATATAATTTAAATATAAATTATTATCAAGACTAGAGATAGGAAAATTAAGGTTTTTTTGAATCTATTGCATAGCCTGCACAACCTTAGTTTTTAAAGACTTTTAACATTAGATTTTATGCTTATATATATAAAATATTTACTTTATATATATAAAGTTAGACTTCTATTATTTTTAATTAATACTCCAAGATTAGTTTAAACATCAGTTTTTATTATTTTGTATTTTTTTACTTTTTTCTACATATTAGTGAATTGATAATTCTGGTCAAATTTGCAAATTATTTGGTCAGATCTAGAACAAAACAACTTTAAATATAGTTAAATGATTTCAAGTTTGACCAGAATTATGAATAATAGATTCTATTTATCATGTAATGCAAATTCATTTTTTCTTCAAGCTGATTCAAACTAATTTCTAATTGTTAGTTCAAACCTGAATTCTAAAGTTGATCAGAATTATGAAAATTGTATTGTGCAGTTTCGAAAAATGCTTGTATAGTCTGCATAGGCTAAGCAGTATTCTATCTCTAATCAAGACTACTTAATATTTAAAAGGCTTTATTCAACATATTTAAAATAAATATTAATTAAACTAATAGCTTTATAGATATTTTAATAAGTATCACTAAGTAAAAACTAGAAAATTTAAATAATAACTTTTAAAAAATAATTATTATTTTATATTTATTTATTATGTATATGAAACTATTTAAAAGAAACTAATAGGTTTTTCTAGTTATTTTTATTATTATTATTTTTTTTGTTCTTCTTTAAACTGTTTGTTAGTAAGTGTAATGTTGGTGTTAATGGTGTAACCTATATTTTTAATAGTGCTAATGCTAAAATATATTTCACTAATAGTATTAAAATATGCTTTACTAGTAGTATTGTTGAGAAATGCTTTACTGATAGTATTGTTAATAATAGTAGCTGTGTTAGTATTAGCAGATTTTGTTGTATTATTAATATTAAATTTATTGTTACTAGAGAGAAAAATACTGTTCATTTTATTCTTTAAATCTAACAAACTACAATTATCTAATAAATAAGAAAATTTAGTAGTATTAGTAGAATTATATATTTTATTACTTAATAATTATTGTTATTATCAATTTTATTTGAAATACTTAAAGTTAGTATTTATAATATTTTTTTAATTCTCTTACTTCATTAATTAAAGAATGAACTGCTTTTTTTTTTTTTTTTGGTATTAAGATGAGTCTTTGCTTATATCTTTAATATTAATTTTAGTTGTACATATTAATATACTATATACTATGATATACTAAGATTGTAAACTACAAAATAAAAACTATATGCAAGAATTAAAGCTCAGACAGTTTTATCTGTGACCTAAACTAAAGTTTAAATAATATATAACTAATAGCATAAATAGAAGCATTTAGAAAAGTTGCAACAAAAGTAGTAACAAAAAGACTTGCCAAAATATTTATAGAAAAAAAAATACTTAAAGGACCAAATTATGCAGGTCTTCCAGACAACTCAACAGAACAACCAGTGCATATTCTCAACATGATAATAGAAGAAGCAAAAAAGAAGAATAAAGAAGTATGAATACTTTTGCAAGATATAAAGAAAGCATTTGACTCAGTTCTACTTGAGAGTCTAGAATTAGCACTACAAAGGGTTAAAGTATTTAGAAGAACAATAAAATATATCCAGAATCTGTTTCATAAAAGACAACTAAAAATTATCACAGCCTATAGTCTAATAGAAGAAATAACAGCAGAAGATGGCATAGATCAAGGAGAAGTAATATTTTTATTAATATAATGACTTTTCTATAATCCATTGTTAGAAAGAATACAAGAAGATAAAAACTTAGAATATATAGTAGAACAACAAATAAAAAGAGAAATGCAATGCAGCAACATTACAAAATACTGCCAAATAGCTATTGCATATGCAGATGATACAATGTAGATTGCAAATAGTAAAAAACAGCTAAAGGAAATATTAAAAATAGCAGAAGAATTTTTTAAGATAAATGATATAGAGATAAATGAATCCAAATCAAAGTTACTGATAATGAATATAAAAGTAAAGAAAAAGAAAAGAGAAGTGAATTTTAGAGAAAGCAAAATAGCAGAAAAAACAAAAAATAAGATATTTTGCTTACTAGAAATATAACTAAATAACAGAATAAGTGAAGTGCTAGTAAAAAAGAAAGCCAAAGGAAATAATCAGCTAAACAATAGAAGATCTTAGACATAAAAAGATGACAATGAGTCAGATTGCATATATAACAATATGGTAATAATACCAAAATTAAATTATATATTACAGCTAACAAAAATGTTAAAAAGAAGTATAAGCAAAGTACATTAACCAATAATAAGATTAGCAAAGCAAAAGAGCAACCTACAACAAACATTAGAAAACTGCATAATAGAATATAAAGATCTTGAAAGCTGCAAAACACTACAACAAGAATTAACAATAAAACAAATAAGTGGCCTATTAGCAAGACTAAACAGACAAGATAGTCTTGGACAGTTAACAAAACTAAAAATAGCACAAAGGTGCCAGAGAGTAAGTTTAATAGAAAATATATAAAAAATAAAGAAGATGCCAGAAAATATAAAAGGTTGAAAGAATAACTTAGCTTGTCTGACATTGCTAAAAGCAAGAAAACTTAATATAAATATAAGAATGAAAAACAACCTATAGACAATGTTTGGATATAAAATCAAAATAAGAGAATTCATAGATATGCGATTACAGAAAAGAAGTGGTACTAGAATAAATGAAGCAGGCTTAATATATCTAAGCTAGCTGATAGATGCAAAAGAAGAGAGATTAATTACATGACAGCAGCTAAAAAGTTATCAAGGTCTATTGAGTAAAGAAAAAAAAACAGAATGGTTCAAAGTAATAGAACAAGAAATGCTTATTAGACCAGAAAATAAAAAAGTTAAAAGACAATTTAGAATAATCAGACAAAATACTCAAGCAATGCAGATAAGATAAGGAGTATATCTCAGAAAACAAAAAAAAAAAAATATATAGCACATAGTATATAGAACAATTGACAGTTAGGAAAGATAATTAAGAAGAAAAGAAAAAAATACTAATAGAACATTGACAAATGCAGAATAAAGAAAGTGAATTAGCTATCGAAATTAGCAGATGTAAAAGTTGTATAAGAGAAGAAGAATACTGAGAAAATCCTTGCTAGCAATAGATAAGAGTAAATAACAAAGTCAATGTAATTCCAGATACATTGATAAAAAAAGATAGCAATAATATCAAAATAGCAATAAATCAAATAACAAAAATAATGAAGACAAATAAATCAGGAATTGGAGAACAGAAACTTGAGAGACTAAGAATAATAGAAGAGCTAGAAGTAAAGATAATCAAACAACAAAAGTTAAAAGATAGCATTAGTCAAGAAATAGTAGAAGTCTTAAGAATAAATTTAATAAGAAACAAAAACAAGTACATAATATACACAGATAGAGCAGCAAACTTGAAGACAAAAGAAGATGCAAGAAGCAGAAATAGTATAGGCATAGAGTAGGTGCAAACAGATGAAACACAAGAATGGCCAGAAGAAGAGATAGCATTAGGTCTAGAAGGATGACAAACATTAACAATAGCTGAGTTAGTGATAATATGGATTGCAATTTTAATGATACCAAGAGAAAAACAAATAGAAATATATACAGATAGTAATGCAGCAATAAGAAACATTAGTAGAGGTTTAGAACAAGTATGCAAAAATAAAATTCTCAAAAAGAAGAATGCAATATGGATAATAAAAATTAGAAAGCTTATTATGACAAAGAATATTCAAATAAAGTTTGTTAAAGTTAAAAGTTACAGTAAAGATAGATGGAATGATAAAGCTGATAATTTAGCAAAAAAAGATGCAACAAGTAAAGAGATAATACAGGTTAAAAAAGTTAGTTGTGAAGAGATAGAATACTGCTTAGAGTAGGAAAACAAATGTACTAACATACCAGCAAGACTGCTATGCAAATTAATAATGAATGCAAGGTTAGAAGCAGAATAGAAAAAAAAAAACAATTAGAGGTCTAGAACCAGAAACAGAAGTTATGATTTATGATTGAACATACTTTTAAAATAAACTGAAGATATCTAAAAGAGTACACTGCACAACAAGAAGAGATAGTACCAGAAGAAGTGCATTTATAAAGTACATAATGAATAAACTTCCAACCTTAGAAGAACTTAACAAAAGAAGACCAGATGTGTATACAATGATGAAATGCCAAGTGTGTCAAAATAAAACAAAAGAAATAAAGACACATTTGGCAGCATGTAAGAGACAAAGAAATTTGTGAAAAAGAATACAAAAAGTGACTATTGCAACAGCCTAGAAAGGGTTAAAGAAAGAAGAAAAAGTTTGAGTTCCCTTATATATATTATATATAGCACTTTTCAGAAAAACAGAAGCAGAGAAAAAATTAAAATAAGAGAGGCACTAATAAAAGGTCTTATTCTAAAAGAAATATAAGACAGATTGAGGCAGCTTCTAAGTACAAAATCAAGATAGCAGTTTATGAATACAATAGCAAGAATAGTTTGAGATATATTCTATAAACAAATATAAAAAATCTGATATAAGAAGATTAATGAATGAAAGAAAAATGAAGAAATAATAAATAGAATAAAAAAAAAAAAAAGAAAAGAAAAGAAAACACCAAGTAAAAAAGAAAAGTCAAATTAGCAAGCCATAAAAGAAAGAAAAGAGAAAGCAAAAAAAAAAGAAAAACAAATCGAAAAAAAAGCACAGAAAACAATTTTAGAACTTGTCATGAAAAAGAGAAGACTCTTTTATTATAGACTTTAAGTAGTTAAATAAGTGGCTTACTTCTGCTTAAAGTAATGCAGCAGGTTGCACTTAAGTACCATTAAGGTGACCAGGTGATGCTGGGCTTAGTTATTAAAGATATTTATGTAATTGTAAATGTAATTTCAAAATTTTAATAAAGCACTAGCATAACTGCTTAAGAAAAAAAAAATAGCACTAATCTCTTTAATAATATTCTAAAAAAATCTTATTAATTATTTTTTTCTAAAGATGATAAAATATAAATCCACCTAACTCTCAATATTATATTCTTTTATAAAAACAAAGAATATGCTGCTTTACTTAATTAACTCATTTTTACCAAAACTTTGAACAAGCTAGCTAACCAAGTTGAAAAGTTTGTTTGTGAACAAAACAAAGTTAAACTAATTCTAAATATTAGCTACTATTTTTACTACTATTTCTCATTTATTATTAAACTGTTGCAAAAAATCACAATATAAGTCTCTTTCTAAAAAAAAAGCCATTAGCTATTAACAAAAAATATTATTGATATCAAATTTCTTGTTCAAATTATTACCTATTTCAATATTGTCAAAAACCAAAAACATACCTATCTACAAATTGTTAAATACTTTAATAATACTGCTTATCTAATAGTTGAAAAGTTTTTAACAAAAAAATTCAATCTTGATTTCCAATTAGTCTCAATTTTCAACTTTCTTTTTTTATAATTTTTTTTTTAAGTTCTTTGTCTTCTACAATAAGAAACATTAGTAAAGGCTTAGAACAAGCAGACAGAAATAAAATTCTTAAAAAGAAGATCACAATATGGATAATAAAAATTAGAGATCTTATTATAACAAAAAATATTTAAATAGAGTTTTTTAAAATTAAAAGTTATAATAAGAATAGATAAAATAATAAAGCTAATAGTCTAGCAAAAAAAAATACAAGTAAAAGAATAATACAGGTCAAATAAGTCAGTTGTAAAGAGATAGAATACAGTCTAGAGTGAAAAAACAAACATATTGATATACTAGCAAGACTGCTTTGCAAGCTAATAATGAATGCAAAGTTAGAAGCAGAATAAAAAAAAATAAAAACAATCAAAGAACTAGAACCAAAATTAAAAGTTACAATTTATGATTGAACATATTTTTAAAAAAGACTAAAGATAACTAAAGGTGCATACTGCACAACAAGAAGAAGTAGTGTCAAAAAAAGTAAATTTATAAGTGTATAATAAATAAACTTTCAATATTAGAAGAATGTAACAAAAGAAAACCAGATGTATATACAACAATGAAATACCAAATGTGTCAAGATAGATTAAAAGAAATATAGGCACACTTGGCAGCATGTAAGAGACAAAAGAATTTCTAAAAAAAAAGCTAGAAAGTAACTATTATAACAGTCTGAAAAGAACTAAAAAAAATAGTAAAAACCTAGGTTCCTTCATATATGTTATACATAGCACTTTTTGGAAAAACAGAAGCAGAGAAAGTAAGAATAAGAAAGGCATTAGTTAAAGGTCTTATTCTAAAAGAAACACAGAACAGACTAAGGCAGCTTCTAAGCACAAAGGCAAAGCAGCAGTTTATGAACATAGTAGCAAAAACAGTTTGGGATATATTTTACAAACAAGTATGAAAAATCAGATATGAAAAAATTAATAAATAAAAAAAAAATAAAGAAATAATAGGTAGAATAAAAAAAAAAAAAAGAAAAAAAAAAAAAAAACACCAAAAAAAAAAAAAAAAAAAAAAAAAAAAAAAAAAAAAAAAAAAAAAAAAAAAAAAAAAAAAAAAAAAAAAAAAAAAACACCAAAAAAAAAAGAAAAACAAAATTAGTAAAGAATAAAAGAAAAAAAAGAGAAAGCAAAAGAAAAACAAAAACAAATAGAAATAAAAACACAGAAGACAATTTTAGGGCTTGTCATAAAAAGATAAAGACCCTTTTATTATAAACTTTAAATAGTCAGATAAGCAGTTTATTTCTAATTGAAATAATACAGCAGATTGCACTTAGGTACTATTAGGATAAACAGGTAATACTAAACTTAGATGTTAAAGATATTTATATAATTGTAAATATAATTTTAAAATCTTAATAAATACTAACATGACTGCTTAAAGAAATATATATATATATATTTAAAATACTTTAAACTTAACTTTGAAGTATTACTTAGGTCTGAAAACTAGAAAACTATAAATTAATTACTAAATAATTGTTTAAACTAATATTAAATTTATAAATTAAATATTTATAATATCTAAGATCTAAAACACTTAAAATCTAAACTTAGAGCATTGCTTGGGCCTGAAAGCTAGTAATATTAAATATTTTTAAAATTTTAATAATATTAATTTTAATTATATTAAATTATATAATCTTATTTAATAAATAAAATTTATAGAAGATAGAGTCCTGTAGCCTAGTAGTTTAGGTGCCTTTCTTTCTACAGACAAGATCAATGATTCAATTCTAGCTAGAGACAAAAACTCTGTAATCTACAAAAGCATATAAATGTATATGAAACCCTGTAACTAAGTCTATATGAATAAAAGATCAAATATACAAAAAAGTTTTAAAAAGAAGTTTCCTAATATAGAGAGTTGGTATTTAATATAAGAGATATGATGAACATATTAGAAATAAAGAGAAGGCACACTAGTGAATAATATAGTAAACATAAAAGAAAGCTATAGAAAAGAAATAGATTTACTAAAATTCGAACACTTCTGATATTAAAACCAGTTTAGTAGATACAGAATATACTAAATTGGATCTAAGTAGTAATCTTAATATCAGCTTAGTAAGCTTATATCGAGTGTAAATTCAAAAAAATATAGATACTTAGTTATATCCAATGAGGTGGTACTTTGATATAAATAGTAAATAAGATAGTTCTAATCTGAGATGTTATAATAATAGTAATGTAGACATTGCATATATATGTAATATGTATTGAAAATCAGAAAATTTAAATAGAGGACTCATAGGCAGGTCTTAGATATGGCATCTAGTAGGTAATCTATAATCAGAATCCTTAATTAGATAATGACTAAAATTATATATATAACTAGATGTATTTTCATTAATAGACTGTTGTATATAAATATGTAATTATATATTATTTAATAAAGACATACAAGCAGGATTGCTATTTCAAATAAAAAAAATAAAAATAAATAAATAAATAAAATTTATAAAAGTAAAATGTGGTAACCTAGTAAATTAATCAGGTTGTCAACTTTCCAAATAGTAGGTTGGGTATTCAAATTCTATTAATAACAAAAATTTGAATAATTACCTATATAATATTTATATTATAGCAACTGTTACTAATGATTGAGTTAGGATATTTGTAATAGTAGTTATACCAATATGACTAGCAGATCATAAGACATCTATGTAATGTTGGAATTATATAGAGAAATGTAAACTGACAAATCAGACAATACAAATACTAGATAAGTCTTTGTGATTATATAAATTTGTTAAAATTAGATAATAAGAAGTTCATTTGAAAATATCTAAATAGAGAGGTAGCTGGATCTTTGATGACCTTACTATAAAGGTTAGTCTAAAAAAACAGATATCAAGGTCATAGTAGCTAGATAGACAAGAATCTCTAGGTTGGGAGTTTTGAAGATACCACCAACTAGGCTATTAGAACAAATTGAAAAAAAAGAATATCAGATTGATCTAATATACCAATGGACTGATCATAGTTTTATACAGACTATCTGGATTAAAAGTTTGATAAAAAGGCAAGTAAAAAGATAAGAATATACTAAAATACTAAGATTATGCTATAAAGTAGATGCTGAGATCTAAGTGAACTCTACAAGAACATAGTAGTTTAATGGTTAAGCTCTGACTGCAAGTGTTAGTTTTGTTATAGCAATATCTAGGTCAGTTATAAAAATAGGTACAGAAGGTTCTGAAGGGTTTATCTTAAAGATAAAATAATCCTAAAGTTGAGATGATGAACTAGACATTAGGTATGACCTAGTAAAGTTAACAGGTTTGTATGTTTAGAAGCTTTAAAGTAGAATATCCAAGCAGGAATATTATGTATAGTAATTAGTAGAGAACCTTTAGGCAGACTTCTTAAATAGGTAATATAGAAAAGTTATATGTGTAACCAATTATATGCTCTTTCTGTAGTGGTTCACTGAACTACATTTATCATTGTTAAATAAAATCAAAAGACTCAAGAGGTTACCAAAAAAAAAAATAAAAATAAAAATAAAAATAAAATTTATAAAAAAAAAATAAATTATTTTAAAAATAATTATAATTTAAAAAATATATATGAGGTGTAGTGACCTAGTGAAGTGGTCAGGTTGTCAATCTCCCAAGTGGTAGGTTGGGTGTTCAAATCCCATCGATAACGAAAATTTGGATAATCACCTATGTAATATTCGTATTACGGCAACTGTTACTAATGGTTGGGTTAGGATACCTGTAA
>CAJVQA010012251.1:0-10226 GCA_910591915.1 Cetraspora pellucida
TACAAAATTTATTTTTAGCAAATTAGTATAAGATAATTTGTAACAAATAAATTTCTTTTTTGGATAAATTTAATTTATATTGTAAAATTAAATGAAACCAATTTTAGAAATAATTTAAGGTTATATGAAAAATGTTTTGGAGAAAAAATTTGGGGGTAAGGACAAAAGAATTAAAAAAAAAAGAAAAAGAAACTATAGAGGAGTTAAAGTTGTTTTCTATTATAATTCCGTCAATTTTAAGACTATAAGCTTCTTTTTGGACTTGTTTTGATTGGAAGGAAGTGCTTTACAACTTTTCATATAACTGTAGAATAGGTTAATAGCATACTTTATAAAAAATAATTAAAAGTTTAGTAATGAAGACCAAAGGCTGTTTTGGCAGTATTAAACTACGAGTTCGAAAGTTATAGACTTGAAACTTTCAGAATATATGTAAAATTAGGACTGAACAAGTTTACTTAAGACTTCAAAGTTGGGTATCTTAATAAAATAACCAGGTATTGACGATTTTAGTACTGATGGATTTTTAGTTATTTTTATGTAAAAAGGATTTATGTAAAGAGTAAATTAATAGTAGCACTTTTGTCAATATTGAAGTTACTATTATAGATAAGATTAGTTAAGAATTTAGGCTATTATCTAGTTATTATACAGATAATATAATAGAATGAAGCTTTAAGTGCTAGTTGAGTAGCAGTAGCTAGATCAATTTTCTTATCAGAATAGAAGTTATAAAAGAATTTTTTGAGAAAAATAAAGATTTGGAAAGAGAATGGAGTTTGTAAGTTTTTATTAGGTTGCATTTCTTCAATAATAGGAAAATTTGCAACTCAGTTATATGTGGAATTAGATTTTGGCTTAATGATACTAAAATAAATTGAAAAAAAGATTTGTTTAAAAGTATTGTTAGATTGATTAGAGTTTTTAAGATTGTTAGAATTTGAGTTAGAGTTATCAAGTATTAGTAGCTGTAGAAAAGAAAAAGTTAATAAGATCAGAAGCAGTTTAAGAGATTTGGTGAAAAAAGGTAATGAAAAGATTAGTAGTTTGGGAAAATTCAATTAGGATATTTTGAAAAGTTTGTGTAAGATTTTTCTTGGCTTAAGATTAGTTAGTTTCATATTGAGATAAAGCAGTTATACAAATAAGATGATAAATTTCATTATTCTTTGTAATATATTTTTCATTAGAATACTAGCATTCATTTCTTTTGATACAACTAATAGGAAAAGAGCATTTAGAACAGGTATAGTAGTGTATGTCAGGTGTAGGAGATAGAAGGATACTGTTAATTGAAGAAGAGAGTTTGATTATAAGTTGTTAGGTTGATCTGTTTAGATTTTTTTTTGAGTTGCTGTTAACATGAACTGTAATAAGTTCAGTAGCTTGAATATGATTAGTATTAATAGATGAGATGAATTTAGTGTAATATTTGTCATAGAGACAAGTAATCACAGAAGTGGAAAAAGGAGCTTAGAAGAAATAAGTAATTTTGTTAGATCTAAGATTTTTAGTTAAGCTAGTAGTAGGCTTAACTTTAGAAGAAATTGGATAAGCATTGTTGTCATTTTCTTCTTTATAGAGGGCAATTTCAAAACTGTTAAAAAGTTTTTGATAGAAGTAGTCAAGGTCTGCTGTATTTGGCTCTTGGTTAGTTAATGTAGGCATTTTTAGAATATAGGTAAGTAAATAGGTATTATATTAATAACTTAGAAAATTTTTTTAAATAAAAATTGTAGTTAAATAATTAATTTGCAAGGGCAGTAATTAAAACAAGTATTGTATAATTGAGATATCACAGAATAGCATAGAGTGTAACTAGGATGGTTGGGGTCACTGATGTAACTCAAGTACTATACACAAATAAGATTTGCAATACAATTTGTTGTGTATTATTAATAAGAACTAAATATGGAAATAATTAAGTTATGCTAAATGAATTTCTATTTATAGATGGGTTACAGAAAATTTTTATGTAAATTAATAAAGTATGAATTAGAAAATAATAATATAGTTATATGAAAAATGTGTAAGGGAAAAAGGAGATAGGTAGAAACAAAAATAGAAAAAGAAAAAGTTTTACAAAAGAGTAAAAGAGAAAGTTTGTATTTCAAGCAAACTTTTTTTTATCTTGATCTTACTCTTAAAGGTCTTACATCAAAAGCATTAATTAAAACAATTCATAACTATAACATACTGTCAGAGGTAAAACTGACATCTTATAGAACTTACAAAATAGATGTCATTGTGAATACTTATTTAATTAGAATTGCCTATAATGATCCATCTAAAACATGTGCACCTGACCACAAAAGAAGCCATATGGAAGTACACAAGCCTTCATGTAGGACCCCACTACTCCTTCCAATTAAAGTAAAGTTGAACTAGACCAACCTGTTGCACTGGGAATGGATGTTAACTTCATCTGTCTTACTTGGATTAGATGTGAGGTAATGTCAAAAGGGGTGTGATTGAAGACAATATGATGGATTCTGACCCTAGGATTGAAAAACTGAAACATTTCTTATTGATACTATGAAAACTATAAGAAATATTAAAGTAATGAAAGGCTGTGTAAAAGGAGGTTAAAGATTATAACAAATAAGATTGAAAAGTGTAGAGAATAATAAGAAGAGTTGTAGTCTTGTACAGGCTCTTCTTATAGTAAAATTCATTATAAAAAGGATGAAATTTCTCCCTCCTAAAAGGTATCTTAGAATAGTCTAGCATAGTTCAAAATAATTTAAATAACTCCTAACAATATACTTGTACTGCCCCTATAAAAAAATTATTAATAAAGTTAATAAAACCCTTTTAACTTGTAAATAAATAAACACTCCTTTAAAATCACAATACTTATCTTGTAATGCTCTTTAAACAATCACCTTGACCTTGTACCAAATTATTAAACCACTTTTATTATCTTTGGGGGACATTATGTAGTATAAACATTTTTCTAGTGACAATCTATCGTATTTGCTTCCATCTTTGAACTCAACATTAAACCTGTTACAATACTTACTAAAAAAAATTTCAAACTATTATTCAAATACTTTTTGATATTAACAATCAAATCCATAATAAATATAGAAACCTTACTGTATTGACTTCTTTAACTAAAAAACAAATAATATTATTACATCTCTTCAAACTTTTAGTAATTATAATATCTCACAATAAATACAACAAACTAGAAGGATGTGGCAACAAACTAGAAGGATGTGGCAACTTAGTGAAGTAGTTAAGTTCTCAACTCCCCAAGTAGTAGGTTGGGAGTTCAAAACTCACTATAGTAAAAATTTAGAAAACCATCTATATTATATTGGTATTATGAGAATTAAGTAGTATTATGTTAATGATACTCTGTCAATTAGTTGGAATAAGTACCTGTAGCATAGTTGCACAAGATAACTGGCAGGTCATGGGGCATTTGCACAATATTAAAGTTATATATAGGAATACAAACTAGTATTAGATAGTGCAAATCCAAGATAAGTTCTTGTAGCTGTGTAAATCTGTAAACTGAAAACCAGAGCCTACTTGGGAAGATCCAAGTAGAAAGATAGCACATATCTTCAACAGTACTACTACCTAAGAAACAGATATCAATGTAAAAGAAATCAAGTAGACAAGAACCTTAAATAAGGGGTACTACTAACCAGACCATTGGAAGTCTTGAATCAGAGGAAAAGAACCTTGGAAGGCAGACTCTAAGGTACCAGTGACAGGTCATAGTTCTACTAGGCTATCTGAATTGGGAGTCTGAAGTCAGAAACAAAGATATACTATAAGTACTAGGAATATACTATGAAGTTGTTGCTGGGGTCTAAATGAACTTCATAAAGATGAGCTCTGTTAACAAAGACTAAATATGGGTGTTAGTTAGCAAGAGAGTCCTCTGGTGCCTTACAGTTAGATGACATTCTCTGAAATATGTAACAGCTTGATAGATGTATAGACAGAAAGGTTACAATTAGGTTAGATGGCACTTAGATGTACAGAAACTTGTGCACTATTTGTTAATGTAAGTATAAAGATCAGAGTGTTTAAATAGATAATCTCCTAAAAATTTCAGATATGGCAGCTAGTGTAGAACCTGCTATATAGGCAGACTACTTAAAATAGACAACTAAAAGTTGTACATGTAGCTAGTTGTATACTTACCTTGTACAAGTTATATAAAACAAATTAAAATACAATAAAGACAATAGCTGCCAATAACTACAACTTTAGTGTTAGCAAAAAAAAAGTACAACAAACTAGAAATTACAAAAGATCATATACAAACTATACATACTTATGTTTATATGAAATAGCAGATAAATTATATTTACATTCTAATATCTGCTTACTAATTGGATTAAATTAATATATTGTTTATACTCTGAATTAATTATAGCACATCTTATAATTATATTTTAATACTACAAATTTAGATGAGTTTTGACCACCTTAGTCAGTTTAGGTTGAGATAAAGTCATTTGAGCTTTAATTTTTATATATAAATTTATTTTGTATTTTACAATCTTAGTTTTTTTTTTTTTAGAATTAAGTTGAGGTTTTGTTCATATTTTTATTAATTTGTTAAAAATGCCTTTAGGAGCTTCTCTGAATATAAATTACAAAATTTATTCCAATTGCAAAATTGGTACAAAAATAAAGCTCAGATTATAGAAAAAAATTAACTGCTATTTATCTAATTTATCTGCAATCTAAATCTACTAGAGTGGTTAAAACTCATCTAGATTTGATAGTATAAAACATTGTTTATAGAATAACTATAAAGTATTCAATAGTCAAACTATAAATTAATTTTATATTGAGCATAACAAAGTGGTAGCTAAGTATTTGGATTAGTATGTTTTAAGCTTGATAGTCTATATAAATTGCAAGTTGTACTATGTAATTAATGTTTGTTAACATAGTATATATTATTATAATTAGTTTATATAGATCTTTTTTGTTGATTTTTGGTATGCTGTAGAAAGTTGTTATCATTTTTCCATTGTGCTAATTTTGTGCAATATGGTTTTCATATTTGTTCATAATCTTTTTAAAACAGCTTATGTAAAAGTTTTGTAATAATATTTTTTATTTCTGTTTGTGATTGAGTAAATAGTCTAATAGATGAAATAAGACTAGTATAATATTATATTTATAAGATTTGCTATTTATCATTATTGGTAATCATTACCAGTATATAATATAAAATAAAATTTTATTAACAAAAGAACTTTGAGGTTTTAATAAAAAAATTTTTTATAAAATTCTAAATATAATCCTTTTTTTATCTAATATAATGATTCAGGATGGAACTACTCTAGAATTCTCTATTCATAAAGTAGCTGATAGATTATTGGTGTAATGTAAAATATTACTATACTCAAAAGAAGTATTGGATTTGGCAAATATATAAGGTGAGTATTCTTTATTACATTCTATATTCTCTATCTTCCATATTTTATTTTAAATGCATTGCTTATATACTTTTCTCTATTTGCTAAATGCACTACTTATGCTATATATGCTAAATACACTAATTATGCTAATTACATTATATATGCTAATTACACTTTATATGCTATATACACTATATATGTTATATATGCTATATATGCTATATATGCTATATATGCTATATATGCTATATGCACTATATAAGCTATATCTATTGCATATATTATATTTACTAAATATACTGTATATGTGCCTAATTTTGTACATATTATCAATGATCCTATTTTGAATTGTAACACAAATTAGCCTTATACTAAATATTAAAAAAAATAATTTTTTCTTTGATATATATTTAATTTTAATTTGTTAGATCAATTTTATTAATAAAATTTTAATTAATCACTAATTTTAATGACAATAATATTTGATTTATTTTAAATATATAATATTGTAATACTAGAATATTATAACCAATTATATAAAAAATATACAAAATGCAATAAGTTATATTTTTGATCAGAAATAATTTTTGAATAAAAAGGTATAGAGAAGAAGAATGTAAAGATAAATTACACATTCTTAAAGAAATAAAATATTGCTAGTAAAATTAAATACATAATTGTAAATAATATTAAATAGTTTTAAAGTAATAATAAATGCAAGATCATATTTGTAAGTAACAAATTTAATATTATAATTAAAGGTTGCAATGGTCTTTAGAAGGGATATGCATCATTTGCTTTATTAAATTACAAGTTCTAATACATTATATTATTATTAATAAAATACTAACACTATACCTAATACAAACCTTACAAAATTTATAAAACTGTTATTTATTAAAATTTTCTATTATATAACTAAGAATAATTTCGAAAGTATTTGGATGTATCAAAAAACATATCAAAAGTATGTTGGTGTGCTAAAAGTTATGCTAAAATTAAAAGTTATGCCATAACTTATATCAAAAGTTCTACTAAAAGTCAAAAGTCTTACTGAAAATTAAAAGTTTTATTAAGAATCAAAAGTTTTACTGAAAGTTAAAAGTTATACTAAAAGTCAAAAATCTTACTGATAGTTGAACCTTTACTAAAAGTCAAAAGTTTTATTAAAAGTTGAAACCCTTACTAAAAATCAAAATTTTACTAAAAATCAAAACTTTTACTGAAAATTAAAAGTCTTATTAAAAATCAAAAGTTTTACTTAAAGTCAAAAACTTTACTAAAAGCAAAAGTCTTACCAAAAGTCAAGACCAATCATATCTTAATACAGAACTTTTTTTATTTTAAAAAAGTATATAACTGCTACTACTAGTTGAAATTTTTTAATATAAAAGGCTAATATAAGAAAGATAAGTAGATGAAATGTCAAAAAACAAATATTCAAATATCATATATAGTGCAAGAAGTCTATATCTGACAATCACATGACATGTTTCAATTTTTTGGCAATGATCATTTTTCATGTAACTAGCAAATTAACCAATAAAATGACTGATCAATTCAATTAATTATTAATTTTCTGATATATAGTGAATAATATAATATACTCTTTTACTTTTGCAGTAAATAAAAAAGTTTTCACAAAAACTTAACTACTAATTAAAAATGAATCTAGTATTGTCTTTCTTTGTACAAATATTTGTTGATTGGTCATACTAAGGGAGCATATGAAAAGTATGATTATAACTTAGAAGGTGTTTAAGCTTAAAGAAGTTTTTTTGCAGCGAAATAGTAACTAGTTGGGTAGATCAGTTTTTAATAACACTATTTTAATTATGTTATTCTAAATACAGTTTAGCACTCTGCATTTTAAATATGTTAATTAATAAGTTTTTAATGAAGTAACATACTTCGAAGCTATTTGAGTGTTACTAGAAAAAACCTAAAAATTTAAATATAAACTATATTTAAATTTTTAGGTTTTTTTTTAGTGATACTTATTTCAGATTGAATCCAGCCTACATTGAAGTATGTCTTAAAAATATGCTTATAAATTTGGAGCAGTCTGAAGCAACCTAAAACAAGTCTGAAGCAAGGTTAATTTAATAAAAATGGGTTAAGGTTAAACTAAACCCAACTTATAGCATTATGGATTAGATTGGCAGAATGAAAAAAAAATAGATGAAAAATAATATATAATTGTTTTATTTTAATCTATAATTGATCTATTGTTTTCTCTATATTTTCAGGCAAGTGGTAATGTGATTTAAACTTATTAACAGCCTACTCAGCTACTCTACCTGCTAACCCCTTAGAATAAGCATCTATATACCTTCATAATTTTCAGGCAAATTTACAAATAGTTGATGTTAAAACACTATTGAGGATCTTAGAAATTTGGCTTAGAAAGTTTTATAATTATAATTGCACAATACTCTAAGTTCTTGCTTTATAAAACCCCAATATTGTTTAATGAAGTTATATTCACAATAGAATTTAGATATTGCTCGAAAATATGCTCTTTTTTAATAATAGCTTCTTCTAATACTGACTGTTGTTTACAGAAATCTGGTTGTAGTACTATAATTTGTAATGCATAACAGTCTAGTTCTTCAAAATCATCATCACTTTTTTTAGAACATCAAGCTCACACACCAAATTCACTCTACTAGCCAGCCAGATATTATGCTCTTCAAGCACTTGCTAAATGCCTTTTGGTTTTTCTCTCAACTCTGACACTGGGTGATTATCCAGAAATACCATTTTTTGATTTTGTCTTTCTCCATACTTATCTATATATCAACCATCTTGCATCTTAGGTTGTTTTTCTCTGGGGCCTTTGTTCATACTTGTTGCCACCAATGCATTTTCTGCTATGATGTTATGGTTTGTCAATTGATCAAAGCAGAAGACTTCCATACATCCAGGATGCAATACCTCAAATATAAGTATTGCTTTTTCTAAAAGCTAGAGTTGATAATAATTGTAGCAGATTAAATGAAATTAGATTAAAATGAAATTTTATATAGACAAGCCATTAAAATTTATAATGCATTTTTATCTTTTTTAGGATTAGGAGTCAGCTTTAGAATTTATAATAAACAAATATAAGTGGGTTTTAGATGGTCAAATAGAAACTCAAAATTTCATTTTAACTTGATTTCATTATAATCTGTAACAATATTAATGAAAAATAAAAAGAGTTCAAATCTGTTCTAACATGTGTTCTGATCTCCAATATCCATCCTCTTATACAGAGTGCATGACAAAAGCTTTCCTATATTTAATATGTGAATTGGCACAGAATTGCTCTTCTGATAGTTGCAACAACCCATGGTATAGGCATATGAAAGCTGAAGTCATTATAGAACACCCTATATGTTTTGGATGTAAAATATTCTTATCTTTCCTAATCCAAATTCTATACTGTCTATCATTAGTATAAAAGTGACATTCATCATAAGTTACTTGCACCAACTCTCTTTCACCAGACTCAAGTTCAGGATCTATAAGTATTTTCAGCATATCATCAACAAAGTCTTTCATATATATTTTGTATCTAAACATTCTTTCTAACTACTTCTTTCTATATTCTACTATATCTGGCCACTCATGACCATCATAGTACATACCTTTTTTTTCATTATATTTGTATCCCAACACATGCATATATATTTAACATGTTTTTTTAGAAATTGTGTTTTTTGTATAATCTACTTGTGATAACAATGTTTTTTCAATATATATCTTTAGGGCCCTAGAAGAGCGTGACTCTGAAGATTGTTGCCACAACCATCCTTGACATCTGTTTAAGAAAACTTCATTATTAAGCAAGCTTGTAATTTTTTTATGTTTTCATTGATTATAAGAAAAAAGTTCTTCAGATTCTATATAACAATCTCCCTATTTTCAAATACATCTTGCTGTATAATCATCCTTATTCCATACTGTTTGTGTAATCTGAAAATTTGCATTCATTTTACCTTGCTTATCTAGTAACAACTGAATATACCAGCTTATACTTAATAAACACAGGTGATCATAAATAGGCATATTTGCTTTTGGATGATTTTTTATTAAGCATTGTTGATTAACTTTTTCTAAATACATGTGTAGAATTGCCATAGGATTAATGGGTAGTAGAGGGCTTTGTATAGTTGCAAGAGATGGTTGTAATGATGCTGTATTACTTGATGCTTCAGTTGATGCATCAAGTAATATATTACTTAATATTTCAGTTAAAACATTAAGTAATGTATTACTTGATGTTTCAGTTGAGGCATCAAGTAATATATTACTTAATGCTTCAACTGAAGCATCAAGTAATGTATTATTTGATATTGTAACATCGAATAGTACATTCTTTTCTTTTGCATCTTGTGGCTTTTTCTTTTTATTTTGTTGCCAGATTATTGTTCTCAAATTTTTATTATACTCTTTTTTTGCATGCATATTAACGATTTTATCCTTTTTTAATGTAGGCTCAGTGATATCACCTTTTTCAACTTGCACATTGTAGACTTCATGTTTTTCTTCTTAAGATGCAAAGCAACCTTTTTTTTTAGGCATTGTATTTATTTATTGTCATCTTTTTAAATTATAAGGCATCATGGATTAATGCCAATTAACAAAACAAGATCAAAAATTAATTGGCAAAACAAATTTAACATGTAATTTATATAATAAATAGTGTTTAGACAAAACATAATACTAAATTTTCGATAATTGTTTTGATCAAAAAACTCTCTTTGCTGATCCTCACGACCAAATTTGGAGTAGAAAAGAAAATTACAAAAAACACAAAAACCATCAAGACAAAGTGTTAAA
>CAJVQA010012252.1:0-10226 GCA_910591915.1 Cetraspora pellucida
TACAACTAAGTGCCGTCTAACCCAACATTTGGCTTCCCCTTTTGTACATCTGTCAAGCTGTTAAACATTTCAGAATATGTCACCTAACTGTAAGGTTCAGAGGTACCCCCTTGTTAACTACCTACTCACTCTACAGAACATTAACAAGGCTAGCCCTTGTAGAGTTCATCCAAACCCTAGCACCTACTTCACAGCATATTCCTAGTACTTATAGTATACCCCTGCTTTGTCTCCAAACTCCCAATTTAGATAGCCTGATAGGACTGTAACCTGTCCTTAGTATATCGAGCTGGCCTGATATTCTTTTCCTCCGGTTTGGTTCCAGTGGCCTGGTTGGTGGTACCCCTCACCTGAGGTTTTTGCCCGTCCGGCTCCTCCACATTGGTATCTGTTTCCTAGGTCTAGCCTTTACAGTAATACCATTGAAGATCTGTGTTACCTTTCTACTCGGGTCTTTCCAAGTGGGCTCCGGTTTCCCAGTTCTACGGATTTACACAGCCACGGGGTAGGTTGGGTACTAAAAATATGCTTTTTCTTATTTTGTATGAGAATATATTTCCTACTTTTCTTATTAGGTATTTGACCTCTTGCTCTGAAATTTTCTTTAATAGGTTCAATATTGTAAATGTTACTAAGTTTTTTTTTGTTTTTTTTTGTTTGTATTCTCTTCTCTTTGGCTCTTTATTTTGTCTTTTATTTTTCTTTTTTCTTCTGCATCTTTCTTCTCTTTTCTTGTTTTTACTTTTTTTTTTTTTTCACTTTCATTTTCATGTTTTTCTGTGTTAGGAATTATTCTAAATCAGTTATTGTGTTTTCTTTGAATCTTGTTGATTACTTCTTCTCTACTATGTTTACAATTAAAATTGACTACAATCCAAGCATTATTCTTCTTGAACACTTCTTTGACTTCTATCACATGCTTGTTAGTTATTAGTAATTTTTCTATAAATTTTGTTTTTTCTTCTTTTGAGCTGCCTAGCACATTATATGCTGGTATTTTCACTATATATATTAGTTTCTTATTGCAATCTCTGTTTACAGATAACTATATGCTTTGTTCTAATAATGCCTCTATAAAGCTGCTTCTCTCTATTTCATGGTTCTATTTCTTTCTTTTTTCTTCTTCTTCTTTTTGACTTTTAATTGCTGCTATTATGTCTTGACAATCTTGCTATATTATATTTGTCTTTAATGTTTTAATTTCTTCTTCTACATATTTGTCTATAGTTGTTTTCATTGTCACCTTTATGTCTTCTGTATTTTTGTGTTTTCTTTATTTTTTCTTCTTTTTTGTTGTTTTTTTTCTTTTTTACTTGTATTCTGTCATAGTTTTTTTTTCTCAATTACTAAATCTATTGCATCTGTTGTTTGTCTTATCTTTTCGATATATAGTACCTTTTTGATATAGTTATTTCTTCTCTTAATATTATTTGATTTTTCTTACTACTCATACTTTCTACTACTATTAGATGTTGGCTTATATAATTTATTTCTTCTGCTTATTTTTCTACACTGATTGGATTTTTCATATCTACTTTAATTATTGCTTCATATATATTTTTTAGCATTATTATTTTCATTAAATCTGTCTTTCATAATGCTGCTGTAACTATATCTTTCACATTAAAGTAGTTATCTCTATTTGCTAGTTTTTGCTTCAATTCTCTACTATCTATAAGTTTTAGTACTGCTTCTGCCTTTTTACTTATCAACTTTAGCATTTTAGACTCTTCTGGTTTTATTTGTATTAACATCTGGCTATGCTTGTATAACTATTTCTAAATGCTTCTATCATATGCATTTTGTAATACTTATATGTTTATCTCACCTATATCTATACATGTTTGTTTGTTTGTTTCCTTATATGCTCATATAGTTCAAAACAATTTGCAATTCCAGATCAATGCTGTTTTCTCCAAATTTTTTTTTTGGTTTTCATTTTGTCAAGCTTGTCTTCTTTCTACTTGCTATGTCTTTTTACTTTCTTTGTTTTTGCATTTACTAGGTCTGTTTTAAGTGTTCTTTCTTTTTGTCTAAGTCTTTGACTGTTGTTTTGACACTGGTTTTTGTATAAAATTCGATTTCTTTTTTGTAAATTTGTATTTTGGTAATCAGCAGAAAGAGTTATGTATAAGTATTATTAAATAAGTTAGAAGTTTGCAATATATAATAGTATAATATTATTAGGGTTAGAAAACATCCAAGATATAACTAAACTTGTTTTGTTTATATATATAACAAGTTTTAATTATCATTATAAAACAAAGCATTTTGTTAAAGTTTAAATACAATATTAAGTTATTATATGATACTAAGATCTAAAACATTTACAAGAATAATGATAGTAGATCTGTTTTAAGATATGAAATAGTTAAAAAGATTAATAGTGACAACAAGTTTTGCTTAAGATCTAGGTTTATTATAGATCCTAACCTATTGTTAAAACATTTAAAAAAAATTAATAATAGATATATTAAAAATTAGTAATTATAAGAATCAAACATATTTAAATAAGACCAATTTGAAAATAATACAGTAACAAAAAGATAAAAATATAAAAAACAAAATATTACTAAATATAATTAAATTAGAAGACAAACAAAACAAAATTAGATAGAAGATAGTGATCTTAGTATAGTGGTGAGTTGTCATTTTTTAAGTAACAGATCTAAAGTTCAAATTCCACTTATAATGAAATTTGAAAATTAATCTATATTACAAAAACTGTCTTCTGTTGATTAGTTAGCCTTATAAAGCTGTAATTCAGGTACACCAAGTTGGGTTCTACTTATTATTAGAAGCTTAGAGCATTTATGTGAAGTATAATATTACATATATATAGAGAAATATTAATAACTAATGTTATATAAGACTTTGGTACAAACCTATAATAAGACTACTAGGCACAGAAGACTAAGGAACCAAAAAGATGAAATCCTACTTGGAAATTCTTGAGTAAAGAAGTAGCATAAACTTTCAATAATACTGTTAGACTAATGAGAATCTATGAAATATTTTTATAGAAACAGACTAATAAACTGGATGATAAGATATATAAAAGAGCATATAACCAATTAGGCTACTGAAATCACCAAAGGAAAAGGATATTAAGGTATATCATACTAGGCCATTTGGATTGAAAATCTAAGAAGTTTGTTAGTTCTGAGTTGTGATTAGTAGAGAATAATAAAAAAGATATTAAGAAGATAGGTATTGAAGTTTGGATGAACTTTATAAAAGTAATGTAATAGTTTAAGATTAGCACTAACTGCAAGTATTAGGTAACTATAGCATATTATATAAAACTAGGTTAGCTGTATATAGGATACAAAGAAGCAAAAGTAGTATGGGCATAGGGTAGATGTAAATAGACAAAACGCAAGAATGATCAGAACAAAAAATAACATTAGGTTTAGAAGAATGGCAAACATCAACAATAGCTAAGTTAGTAACAATATAGACTGTAATTTTAATAATACCAAGAGAGAAGCAAGTAGAAATATATACAGATAGTAACATAGTAATAAGAAACATTAGTAAAGGTTTAGAACAAGCATGCAGAAATAAAATTCCCAAAAAAAAGAATACAATATAGATAATAAAAATTAGAGAGCTTATTAGAACAAAGAACATTTAAATAGAGTTAGTTAAAGTTAAGAGTTACAGTAAAGATAGATGAAATAATAAAGCTGATAGTTTAGCAAAAAAAGATGCAGTGAGTAAAGAAATCATATAGGTTAAAAAAGTCAGTTGCGAAGAAATAGAGTACTACTTAAAATAAAAAAATAAACATACTGACATACCAGCAAGACTACTATGCAAAATGATAATAAATGCAAGATTAAGAGCAAAATAGAAAGAAATGAAAGCAATCAGAGAATTAGAACCAGAAACAAAAGTTATGATTTACAATTGGACATATTTTTGAAATAGACTAAAGATATCTAAAAGAGTATATTGCATAATAAGAAGAAGCAGTACAAGAAGAAGTACATTTATAAAGTGCATAATAAATAAACTTTCAATACTAGAATAATTGAACAAAAAAAGACCAAAGATATATACAACAATAGAATGCCAAATATGCCAAGATAAAACAAAAGAAATATAGACACATTTGGCAGCATATAAGAAACAAAAGAATCTGTAAAAAAGAATTCAAAAATGACCATTACAACAGCTTAGAAAGAGTTAAAGAAAGAAGAAAAAGTTTGAATCCTCTTATATATACTATATACAGTACTTTTTGAAAAAACAGAAGTAAAGAAAGTTAAAATAAGAGAAGCATTAATCAAAAGTCTTATTCCAAAAGAAACAGATAACAGATTAAGGCAGCTCCTAAGTATAAAATCAGGATAGCAGTTTATGAAGGTAATAGCAAGAACAACCTGAAACATATTCTACAAACAAGTATGAAGAATCTAATATGAGAAGATCAATAAATAGAAAAAAAATGAAGGAATAACAGATAGAATAAAGAGAAAAAAAAAAAAAGAAAAGAAAGCACCAAGGAAAAAAGAAAAATCAAATTAGCAAATAATAGAAGAAAGAAAAAAAAAAGAAAAACAAATTGGAAAGGAATTATAGAAAACAATTTTAAAGCTTGTTATAAAAAGGAAAAGACTCTTTCATTATGGACTTTAAGTAGCCAAACAAGTGACTTACTTTTGCTTGAAGTAATGTAGCAAGTTGTACTTAGATATCATTAGGGTGACTAGGTGATGCTAGGCTTATTTGTTAAGGGTATTTATGTAATTGCAAATGTAATTTAAAATCTTAATAAAGCACTAGCATGACTGCTTAAGAAAAAAAAAAATAATACTTGTAAGACAATTTAATTATAACTAAGAAGTTATATTGATCTTAATAATGTTATATTACTATACAGACCTTATCTTATATTGGTTAATTAATTACAGTTTTGTTTGTTATAAACTTCTATATAAGTATAAACAAAATCCAATTTAATGTTTTTTCTTTATACAAAAAAGTTATATATCAGTTTCAAGATTTTTCTTTATATAATTAGATTATTTGATTACATCAAAAATGCTTTTAATTTTGTTTAAACCAAACTTTTATTATAGACTATTATTATATATATTTATTACTTTTTTTACTATTTCAGTATTGGTTATTTTTAGATTATTTTTCTAATCAAATTCTCTTTTTGAATTCTAATTAAAACTTATTTGTACAATTTGTTGATTATTTTTTCAAGCAAGTAATCTACAAATTAGATATGAAGATGTTAATACTGCTTATATTATAAGATAAGAATATTGATACTGTTTTAGTCTTAAAAACTTATATATATAATCTTTCTATAACTGTAATTTTCTGTAATACTGCTATTATATATAATATTTGCATTTTATGATTGAATTTTCTTTTGGAAATTCCTTTATTCAAATTTATAATTATATTTGAACTTTTCTTACAAGGCTTCATATTTAATTAATAATTCCAATAGGTTACAGAAACAAAATTGCTTTTAGCCTAACTTAAATCATTGACCTTGTTTGTAAAAGGTTTGAAAACTTATCCATTAAGCTATAAAACCCAAACCCTGCTAATACATATTATAATTATAATTCAACATCATTTTTATTATAATAAAATGTTGTTAGATTATAATCATAACATGTACTAGCAGAATGATCTAGTATTGTAAAATAATTTTTTTATGTATTGCACACCAGGTGAAGGATCAGTCGTTGGGGAAATTAGTAAATGCCATAATAATAATCGCATATTTCAACCCAGGTCCCGGACTGGATAGACATTTTAACATCCCAAAAAAAATTTTTTCGTGTGACCGATCTACAAATGATGGGACATTCACTCATGCTTTTTTTTTATCACTTAGTTAACCAACTATAACAAACTGAAAAAATACGATGGCATACGGTAAATATTAGCTTTACTGCTATAACGCGAAGTTATGAACTGTTTTCCTTGTTCCTTATACGTAACTTACTATCACTTGTTTGAATAGATTCTAATCGAGGTTTTGGACGTGGAGGGCGCGGTGGGGGTAGAGGTGGTGGAGATCGTGGAGGGCGTGGTGGACGAGGGGGGTTTTCATGTATGAAACGAGTATTTCTTTATATTGTAACCAATTAATATTGCTTAATTAGTTTAACTATAACAATTTAATGAATGGCATTCCATCTTATTTTTATTTTGATCCTTAAAATATCTTCCACTAGCTCGCGGTGGTGGTAAGAATATTTAATAATCACAATGCCAAATCGTCAATGAAACTTTGATTATATCTTTCGTTAGGTATCCAAAGACGCGGTTTTGCTGCTGGCGGTCGTGGAACTCGTGGGGGTCGAGGAGATCGCGGAGATCGCGGACGTGGACGAAGCAGTGGAAGAGGGGGTCGTGGTGGCAGGGCTGGAGTTAAAGGAGGATCTAAAGTTATAATTGAACCACACAGACACCCTGGTATATTTATTGTGGCAAACATTTTTATTTGGTCAATGCGGTGGCATAATTATAAAATTGGAATATTTTGACATTTTTGTTATTAGGCGTTTTTGTTGCTCGTGGTAAAGAAGATCTTCTTGTCACAAAAAATCTTGTAAGTGGTGAATCCGTATATGGCGAAAAAAGAATTTCCGTTGAAGGACCAGATGGTATTAAAACCGAATATCGTGTTTGGAACCCATTTCGATCTAAATTGGCAGCTGGAATTCTTGGTGGTGTTGATGATATATATATTGCACCTGGGAAAAAAGTATTATATCTTGGGGCCGCTTCAGGAACTACGGTATCACACGTTGCAGATATAGTCGGACCAGTAAGTGTAATTCTTTTTATTATGTGTAATGTTTTAGTGAAGCCCACAATTAAATTAATATCGACCATCTTCAAAGGAAGGAATAGTCTATGCCGTTGAGTTTTCTCATCGATCTGGACGTGACCTCATCAATGTCGCCAAGAAACGTACTAACGTAATTCCAATTATTGAAGATGCACGTCATCCGCAAAAGTACCGTATGTTGATGAACATGGTTGACGTTATCTTTGCGGATGTGGCACAACCAGATCAAGCGCGCATTATTGCTCTAAACGCACATCATTTCCTTAAAAATAACGGAAATATTGTTATATCAATCAAAGCAAATTGCATTGATTCAACTGTTGAAGCTGCCACAGTATTTGCCAGGGAAGTGAAAAAACTACAGGAAGAGCGTATAAAACCTCAGGAACAACTTACTTTAGAGCCGTATGAAAGAGATCATGCCTTAGTAATAGGAAGATATATAAGGTCACAATAAGAACTTTTAAATAATCTCTTAAAAATGCATTATTTTTCTTGTATTGTGCACGGATTAATGTTCCAAAATAATAGCAAAAAGAAAAAAAATTGAGACTGAACATACTGTTTTTATGTACTACTTTTGATTAAAGTTTTATACCAATTTAAAATAAGTTTCTTTGATTAGTATTATGATATAACTAGATTTAATTAGCATACATGGCGCAACTGTGGAGTATATTGCCTATACTACGAATCAGATTTAGATGTAACGTAACACAACCAGTGATGTAAATTGGATCGACGCGCATATATCAACACTCCGTATACCGTACATCACTGACTAATGTACCCCGGGTACTAATTACAGGGGAGGATACTATAATAGGGGGTACTTTACATAGTTTAATAGTAGTTCAATAAGGATTCAATATAAATATTATATATATCTGACTAGAATAATACCCGGGTCTTATTCAATCTTCCGGATCTCGAATCTATGAATTGTACCCGGATATTTTCACGGGGTATTATAAGCAGGGAGTACTTTAGTCAGTGGCGTACGGTATATGTTTTGGGTGGGGAATTTTTATATAAAACCCGCATTTTTTGGGGTTGATTTTGTCATATATACACCCTAACCCCAATTTAAATAGGAAATTCCAAATCCCATTCCCACTTACGTCATATATAAACGCGTATAAAAACTTTTTTGAGCATATTTTTTTTTGTATTTGTGCTAATAAATTTTGTTTGAATTTATAACACTGAAAACGATTAGAAAATTTCAAAACAAACGTTTAGCATTAGAGTATCTAATTTTTAGAGAGAAAAACATCAGAAAGTTATTAGAATATAATATTACTAGGTATTGTGTGTTCGAAGCCTAACACATGATGATTAGCATGCTACACAAACGCGAAATAAGCATGAAAGTGTTATATTAATAGACAAATCTGCGAACACACAAAAAATTTCCACATTGCGTTTCTGATGTAAATTTTACAATTTTTATATTGGTGCATTAAAAAGGTTTTTTTTTGAGCCAAATACATCAAAAATGTAACTTTTGTATTATATACTGAATAATTTAGTATTTTCTGTTTTTTTTTTTTTTAAGATGACCTCTTTGATCTTTTGATTTTCATTAATGATTTTTTTGGTAATGTGATTTTGTGAACCATTAGAAGAAGAGTGTATAATTGGTTATATATGTAACTTTTTTATATTACTTATTTAAGAAGTTTTTTTTTTTTCAAATATTAACAGTAAGGTCATGCTTTTAATTTTATTGAAATTCAATTGAAGTTTTTACAAAGAAAAGCTTGCTTTTAAATTACATATGAAGAATAAAGACTCAGATATATAATCTGTGATCTAAACTTACAAGAGTGGTCAAGGCTCATTTAAATTTGGGTTTGAATAATAATATAAGAGAAAGAGGTATGGTATTTAATCTATTAAATAGTCCAAAGATCAATTTTAGTAATAATTTGTGATATTGAAATAGAAGATAAAGTTAAACTAGAAGAATGACTATAAGTTAAGTTAATAGAAAGTGTAGTTTGGAACTATGTAGAGTATGAAATACAGTATGAAATCTATATTTGTTTAAGTAAAGAAGAAGTTTGATAGAAAGAGTAGTAGTAGTACAATAAGAAATAAAAGCATTGTGAATAGTAGAGATAAGATTGATAAAAACTAAACCAGATAGGATAGAAATAAGAGAAGATGTATTTGGAAAGTTATGCAGTTTGAAACTGTCAAGGGTGAGAATTTCAGTATGTAAATCAGAGACAAAATTAATAAACATATTGAGATTAGTAGTATTTAAAATATTATTAAGAAAATTAAAGATTAAGTAATAGATAGTTTGAGTTGATGGGCAGGTAACCCAATAAAGTAAAGAGCTGGTTTGATTGCATTGATAACAGGAGAAAGAAAATAAAGAATTATGTTTATAAAGAGTATAAGAAACAGATAGTTTATCTGTAAGAATTTTAACTTGAAAAGTTTTCAGAATAGATGAATAAAAGTTGTGAGCAAAATTAGAGATTTTTTGATTATTATTGATATAAAGTCATGTAGATTCCTAGTTGATATCAAATGCAATAGTAGACCATTGTTAAAAACAATATTAAGATGTTTAAAGTATTATAATATAGACTTGACATATAGTTCAAATAAAGTATCAGATAGGAATTTCAATAGAAAATTCATCAATAAAAAGAATATAATTGAGATTATAAGAATTATTAGTTAAGAATATTAGATAGGGTAATATTTGATGATTACAGGTGAGTTGGTCATCAAGATTATTAAATAGATTATCTTGGTATGCAGTAACTTTATAAAAAATAAGTTGAATTTCATAAGACTTAATAAAGTTGATAAGTATTTACCAGATGGAAAAATATAAAGTATAAGTATAAGAAAGATTAGATGTTAATTGGCAAATATTATGATATTTGGAGATTACTAATTGTGAGTTAGTAAATATGTAAACAGAGCAATGTTTAGGAGCAATAATAATTGCTAAGAGAATAGTAAGAATTTCAGCTTTAAAAGAGCATATTCACAGTTTAATTTGTGTCTGAAATGAGTTAATAGTTGTAGAATTATTAACTTAAACCCAATCTATACCCATAGAGTATTGTGAAGTACCAAGATCAATAACAGAACCATCAGTATAAAATGAGATAGATGATAAATTATAGTTGGAATTAGCAATAGTCTGAAGGTTATTAACAAGTTGGCATGTTTCAAAGATAGAAAGTAGTTGTTATAAATTAATTGTAAGTGAAGAAAAAGGTGGAATATATTCCTTAGATTATAATACAGATAAATTTGCCTATGTTAATTTTTTTAAAATTAATTTATATAATAAAATTTTAATAATTAATTTTAGCAATATACTTTCTAAGTAAAAAATATTTTTAAAAACCTACTTTATAAA
>CAJVQA010012253.1:0-10226 GCA_910591915.1 Cetraspora pellucida
ATAAAGAATAATTTGTGATATCTAAGTTGTTTTTTGAAAATGGAGTATTTGGAATAGAAGGAAAGAAGAGATTTAAAAGAGATAGCTTCATCATTTAAAGTAAATAGAATGTTATAAGTTGGATTAGTAGAAAATGTCTAGCCAATATGTTTGATAAGCTAAATAATTTTAAAGTTTGTAGTTAGATAGTTGAAACCATCAATAATAGGATTGGAATGTAAGAGGATATTGGTAGGAGACCAAAGGTTGTTTTGTAACTGTTAAATTCAGATGTGAGTTAATGTGCCTAATAGGTAAAATTATTAAGTTGTTTAAGAAGATTAGAAATATGATGTTGTAGTTGGATGTCTTAGATATGTTTGATATTGTAAATTTGAAGATGTAAAAAGGTACTAAAAGGTATTGTATAGCAAAGTTTAGCTTTAAGTTTAACAAGTCCAATATGTTAAGTAAAGATTTTATTGCAAGTAGACTAATTAACTACAATGTTTTAAAGATGATATTCAAGAGTAAAAATAATAACTGTATTGATAATATAACAAGCATATGAGTTAGTAATATATTTGGTTTTAGCAATTTGAATAAGTTGAGAGAATTCAGCAATAAGCAGTTTTGTTTGTTTAGATTGCCTATTGTTCAAGATAAACCAGCAATCTAAAAATTTAAAGGATAGTTTAGAAGAATGTAGTAGAAGAAGATGATTATTATAGGAGATAGAAATGTAGTGAGATGGAGGGTTATTGGTAATCAGAATAGATTTTGTAAAATTAACTTGAATGTTAGTCATAACATAAAATAATTTAACTATGGATAATATATTAGAAAGCTTAGTTTGTGATAAAGCAATCCAAAGAGTGTCATTCATATATGCCAAAACAAAGCATTAATTTTGTAATAAGTCAAATGTTTGGAGTTTAAGATTAGTAGTCCAAGAGGATTGTAGAGTATAATCAGATACTTGTGCATATATATATGAGATAAGTGGATCATAATATATATGCCATAATAAAGAAATAATAGTTTTACCTTGATCAATACTATTGTGAACAGAGTATGAGAGAGTAAGGCCAAGATTAGTAATAACTTGATTGTGACAATCAGTCAAGAGGTTAGAAAAGATATTAATAATAAATGAAGAAAGTACCAAACAAAAAAGTGAATGTTTAAAAAGAATAAAATTAACAAAGTTATATGCTTTACTTATATCTTGTAAAAGTAGCCAAATGTTCTTATGATTGCAAGTAGTATCTTTAATAAGATTATTGAGAATATAAATAAGAATTGAAGTGCTATTATTAGGAAGTGCAATATAATTAAAAGATAAAAGAATAGGATTAGAAGAAAATATGATGCTTAGTTTGTTTGTAAAAGTTTGGTATATAGTTTTTAAATATGTTTAACAAAACTAATAGGTCAAGTAAGATTAAAATTATCATTAAAGAAGTTATGTTTAGGAATAAGATAAATTCTGCTATGTTTCTATTGCTTAGGAATTCTATTTTCAAAAAGACAATAGTTAAAGAGACTAGTAATAGCAGAAGTGCATTTAGAGCTGATATGTTTGAACATTTTATAACTAATGTCTATAGAACTATAGGCTTTGTTGTTAGAAAGCTAAGAGAGAGTCTAAGAGAGTTCTTCATTTGTAATAGAGAAGTTCAGAGATTGGTATCAGGTTGGATTGTTATAAGAAAATGAAAGATAATGTTGTTGCCAAAAATTATTAAAAAGAGTTTCATTAATAGGTCTAAATGCAGTCCAGTCATGAAAATGTGATTGAACATGCTGTTTAATAAATAATGAATTAGTTATAAGCTTATTAGACAATTTTATATTAGAAAAATGAACAGGTTGATGGTAGCAATTAAGGATGCTATTGATAGCTTGTGTAGAATATGATGTAAGAGTAACATATCTTTTGTTAATAACTTTGTTGATTTGTTGTTAAAGTAAAAGAAAGTTTTCAAGATTATAAGCATGAAAAAGTTGTTTTCAGATAAAGTAAGTATATTAAAACCATAGTTGAGTACAAGATAGATTAGTGAAGTTAAGTCATTAAAGGTCACATTGTGATTGTTTGTTAATTTGAAAGATATTTTAATTAATGTTGAAGATGTCAAATTATTGGATGAGTTTTTTAACAAGTTTAATAATATGACCAAGTTTTTTAAGAGATAAATATAATAGGGTGCTGTAAAGTGAGTATTAATGGTTGTAGCTAAGTTTATGAGAGACTTTACTAGAGATAGTATGAGTAGCAGAGTAAATAATAGAGCATTGAATTTTGTGCCAAGTTGTTTCAATACTTTCATCAGTTTCACTATTAATAGGAGTTTTGTGCAGTAAGAGTTGTTTTGATAAGGTGTCTGCAAAGGATTCCCAGTTCTTTGCAAACATAACCTTGTAGTTAAAGATGTGGTGACTAATACTGGTATGTTTATATAAGGGTTTGCTATAGGCATATAAGAATGTTCATGTAGAGATAAGAATTAAATAGTTACTGAAAGTTAAGGTTTGGCTATTATTAAGACTGTAAGAGAGAAGAAATTATATATTGAATTAGTTAGTTTAAATATAGTTAATATAACTACTACTAGTATTATTAAACCAGATAGAATGTTTGTTGTTAAAATAAGCTCCAATATCATACATATTGGTGTTGTTAAGAAAGTTGATAAGTTTGTATTTAGAAGAAAAACTGTTTATGTTATCTTGTATATTAAAATTACTAAGAATAATAGAATGAATATGAAGTTGAGAAGCTTGTTGAATTTAGTTAATAACAGTATTTTGAGTTTAATTTCAAGTAGACATGTTAGTTGATAACAGATACACTGAGATAATGCAAAGTTTGATATTATTTAAAAGAAGATATCAAGTACTATAGCACCTTTAGGATGGGTATAAATACTGTAAATATAAGGTTTAAGATTATTGTGAATCATGATAGCAGTGTTTTTAATAGAAATAGAAAAGTTAGACCAATAGTAGGTAAAAAAGTTATTATTGCAAAAAAAGAATTTAGTTTTGTCAGAAATTTTAGTTTCTGTAATGCTTGCAATAAATATGTTATAGTTAAGGCAATAATCTTGTTATGCTTCTCTTTTGGTAGATTCATTGAAGCCTCTAACATTGTGTATAGCAATAGTCAAATTGAGATAATATAAAGTTGAGTTGGATAAAAATGAGAAAGAATTACAATTAAAGGTTGAAGAATAGTTGTCAAAAAATAAATCAGAGAGAATAGAAGTTAAATTAAAAAAGTTAAATCTAAGAAAAAGATTATAGAATATAAAAAAAAGTTATGGGGCAATAACAATATGATTTGATAAAAGAGTGTCATTAGGAAGATATATATGGATTTCATTATAAGATGAATTGACAAAAAATGTGATACTAGATATAGTTTTGTTGTTGTTATATTTGTCAATATGTTAAATTAGAGTTTGAATAGTTTGACTATAAGGGAGAAGTAGTAAATAGTAATAGAGAAGAAATTTGTTAAAGCATATATGAAAATTATAGAAGATTAAAGATGTTGTAAATGATCTTTTAAAATTGTTTTTACAGAGTTGATTACTGTATGCTCAGCTCTCACAGCTGTGCAAGGTATCATAGTCTGCCCTGTACATTAGGTCTGATCATCATTATCCTGGCTTTTTACATAAATAGACTTGTTTACATGTCTACTTATATCATTCTTCTTATTAACTACAATGGTTGTATCTTTTAATAAGGTGGTAGCTGCTTCAATATATATTGTAGAAGACAAAAAACTTAAAAAGGAGATTGTAAAAAAAGTGAGTCAAGAATGGAAACAAGTTGGAAGTCCAGGTTGAATTTTTTTGCTAAAAATTTCTCAGCTGCTAGATAAGCAGTATTATTGAAGTATTTAACAATTTGTAAATAAGTTAATTTTTGGTTTTTGATGACATCAAAGTAAGTAATAATTTGAACAAGATATTTAGTATTAATAATATTTTTGGTTAGTAAATTAATTAGCTCCTTCTTAAAAAGAGACTGTATATTGTGATTTTTTGTAACAGTTTGGTAATAGAGAAAGAGATAGCAGTAAAAGTAGTAGTTGTGACATTTAGGATTTGTTTTGACTTTGTTTTGTTTACAAACAAAATCTTCAGCTTGGTCTGCTAGTTTGTTGAGATCTTTGGTAGAAATAAGTTAGTCAAATAAGGCAGCATATTCTTTGTTTTTATGAAATAGTGTAGTATTAAAGGTTGAATGAATTCATGTTTCATTATCTTAGAAAGAAAATATTAAGTGAGATTTGCTTAATATGTCATTAAAGAGTTTGGTACTGTCATGAAATTTTTTATCATCAAGATATGAGCATGATTTGTTGTCACAAGTAAGACAGTGAAAGTTAGCAACACAGGATGCTTCTTCATATTGTTTATGGAGAGAATTAGGTTTTTTGAAAGTATAAGATTAGAAAGGTGTTTGGAAAGTTGTAAGATGAAGTATTGGTAAAATTGAATTCTAAAAGATGTATAAACTTTTTCTTTGTTAATACTAGAAAAGAATTATTGACTGTAAGGAGAAAAGTAAATTTTGAATCAAGAATTAAAATGATCAAGTAAGCTTTTGAAAAAAGAAATATAAAATCTTTTAAGGAATGATATTTTAGAAACATTAAAAAAAAGCTTGATATTGAATCTAGCATCTGACTGAATAGTAAAGTATTTTTATTAAGATCAGTAGTTTAAGTAAAAGATTTAATTTTAAATCTTTTAGATTTGAGTTTTAAATCTTCAACAAATTTTTAATAGTCAATTGATTGGTAGTTATTGGATAAGAAAAGATGAAATAACTAGTAAGTCAAAGATTTTGAGATAGTTAAGTTTTGTGAAAAGAACAGTTATAAATTTGAGAAACAAAATTTTAAAAATAGATTTAAGAAGGTTAAAAGGAATAGTAACACTTTTGTCAATATTAGAATTGCTACTATAAATAAGATCAGTTAAGAATTCTGGCTATTGGCTAGCTATAATACAGATAATATAATAAAATAAGGCCTTAAGTGCAGATTAAGTAGAGATGGCAGGCTTGATTTCTTTACTAGGATAAAAATTATAAAGAAATTTTTTAAGAAAAGTAAGAAGTTAGAGAGAAAAAATAGTTTGTAATTTTTTGTTAGGTTGCATTTTTTCAGTAATTGGAAAATTTGTAAGCCAGTCATATGTAGAGTTAGATTTTGATTTAGCAATACTAGAATAAGTTTGAAAAAAAGATTTGTTAGAAGTACTATCAGATAGGTTAGTATTGTTAGAATTATTAGGATTTAAGTTAACATTATTAGAAATGTTAATAATAGGAGGTTGGTTAGAGATAGGGTTAGTATTAGTAATTGTAGTAAAGAAGAAATCAATAATATCAGAAGAAGTTGAGGTTTGGTGAAAGAAGATAGTAAAAGAATTGGTAATTTAAGAAGATTTATATAGGATTTTTTAGAAGATTTAAGTAAGATTTTTCTTAGTTTGAGATGAGCTAGCTTCATGTTGAGATAAGGCAGTCATGCAGATAAGATGTAGATTTCATTGTTTTTAGTGACATATTTTTCATTAGAGTAATGTCAGTCATTTCTCTTATTACAACCTATTGGAAAAGAGTGTTTGGAACAAGTATTATAATATATATCAGGAATAGGAGACAGAGAAATATTGTCAATAAAAAAAAAGAGATTAATTAGAAGTTGTTAGGCTGGTTTATTAAGATTCTTTTTTGCATTACTGTTAATATGAATTGTAGTAAATTCAATAACTTAAGTATAGTTAGTATTAGAAGTTGAAATAAATTTTGTGTAATATTTGCTACAGAAACAAGTAATTACAGAAGTAGAAGTAGAAGCTTGAAAAAAATAAATAATTTTGTTATTTCTGAGATTTTTTAATTAGACAAGAAGTTGGTTTGACTTTAGAAAGAATTGGACAAGTGTTGTTGCCATTTTTTTTTCATAAAGAGCAATTCCAAAACTGTTAGAGAAGTTTTGGTAAAAGTAATCAAGGTTTGCAGTATCAGGTTCTTGGTTGCTTAGTGTAGGCATTTTTAAATTTGTTATAAATTAAATGAGTATTGTATTAAAAACTTAGAAAGATTTCTAATAGTTGGATAATTGATTTTATAAGAGTAATAGATGAGAACAAGAGTTGTATAGTTGAGGTATTACAGAATTAACACTGGTATGTGACTAAAATAATTAGGGTCACAAATATAACTTAGGTACTAATACAAATAAAGTTTGCAATACAAATTGCTATATACAATTAATAAGAACCAAATATGAAAATAATTAAATATGTTCAATGAATTTCTATTAATAGATGGGTTACAGAATTTTGATGTAAATTAATAAAGTATATATTGGGAAATAATAGTATGGTTACATAAAAATCATGTAAGAAAAAAAAAGGATAGAGTAAAGACAAAAGATAGAAAAAGAGTTTTATAAGAGAATAAAAAATAAATTTAGTTGTAGTTCTATTAATATTAAGTCAAAATTCTTCTATCAGAGCTTGTTTTGACCAGACAAGTGTATATTACAACTTTAATTAAAGGTGTAAAACAAGTTATTGCATTAGACACTGTAAAAGATTTAATTTTCTAAAATTGAAGGCCAAAGGCCATTAGTACAGTTTTCTCTATGAATTTAAGAGCTAAATCTATAATGTATTTGAAATATATATAAATCACTGAGCTGAATAAGTTTACTTAAGACATTAGAACAGGTTGTCTTAGTAAAATAAATAGTTATAAATGTTTTTAGATGAATGATTTTTTTGTTAATTTTTGTATAATGAATTTGCAGAAAGAGTTCTTTATCGATTCTTAAGATTACAATTTTAATTATTATAAATTGAGTAATTTATATATAAAATTAATACTTATCTTGAAAGTAAAATTTTTTTTAACTTTATAAACATATAAAATTTTAAAATCTTAAAATTATTTTAATAATAAATCTAATATTATATAATTTTTAAATTTTAATTAATTAAAAGTTTTTTAATAAAGTTAAAAAATTTCTTAACAAAGTTTATAAAGTGGATTTTTTAAAATATTTTTTATTTAAGGGGTGTGGTAACCTAGTAAAGTGGTCAGGTTGGGTGTTCAAATTCTATCAATAGTGAAAATTTGGATAATTACCTATATAATATTTATATTATGACAACTGTTACTAATAATTAGATTAAAATACCTGTAATAGTAGTTACACTAGCATGACTGGCAGGTCATGAGGCATCTGTGCAATGTTGAAGTTATACAGAGAAATGCAAACTGACAAATCAGACAGTGCAAACACTAGATAAGTTCTTGTAATTATGTAAATCTGTTGAAATTAGATAACAAGAAGTCTATTTGAAAAGATTTAAGTAGAAAGATAGCTGGATCTTTAATAGCCTTACTGTAAAAGCTAGTCTAGCAAAACAGATACCAAGATCTAGTACTTGGTCATAGTAGCCGAATAGGCAAGAACCTCTATGTTGGAAGTTTTAGAGATACCACTAACCAGACTATCAGAATGAATTAGAGGAAAAGAATATTGAACCAACCTGATATACTGTTACAAAGTAGATTTTAGCATAGTATATTATAAATAGCATTAGTAGTTATATATATTCTTTATTGTATTTTATATCTTATATTTATTATTATTAGTTATTAGTTATTAATTAGTTGATAGTTATATTATATAGTAGATAGATAAAAAGGATCTTAATTGGCTATTAGCAATGTAGTACAGCCACATGACAATGAGTAACATCTGTAATGTTACTATCGTCTTACAAACCCCAAGTACTTCTGTACAAGTTTCATATATTCTAGCATCAAATTACTGTGCCAAGTGCCATAGCACAAGAATCCCAAGTATCCCCAACATGAACCCCAAGTGTCTCTACATGAACCCCAAGTATCTCTGCACAAACCCCAAATGCTTTTGCACAGATCAAAGTGCCTAAACACAAGCCCCAAGTGTTTTAAGCATGAATAATAAATAATATAACCAATATCACCAGTTGCCCTTGCACAGTCTCTATTATCCTAAGCACAGTATTATCTAATGTTGTTTAAACCTTCACTATCCCAACTACAATGATATCTAATGTTGTTCAAACCCTTATTATCCCGAGTACAGTATCAAGTAATGTTGCTTGAATCCCCACTATCTCCACTAGGTAAAAAGATATATAAAGGGTAGCTTTTACCCTTCTCTGCCAATTCTAAGTTTCTATACTTCAACTCAGACCTTTCTACCTTTACCTCTAACTTGTAAAAGTGATATTCACCCTCTAGAGTAATTCCTACAAGCAAGGTTGTCACTATGTGTTTAATTAATAAAAGTTAATTTATATACTATTACTATCTCGAACTGTTTGCCTGCTGCTGTGTAGTAAAGTGAACTACTACACCTCCATCCCATATATATTTGCAATAGTCAATCACTGTACCAGGTGACCTTGTTACTTGGTTGTATTGTACCAAGAAGGCTACAATCCTGTAATAATACCAATGGACTGATCATAGTCTTATATAGGTTATCTGAATTAGGAGCTTGATAAAAAGGCAAAGAAAAAAACAAGGTATACTAAAGTATCAGAGTTATGCTATAAAGTAGATGCTGGGGTCTAAGTGAACTCTACAAGGGCATAGCAGTTTATGGTTAAGCTCTGATTACAAGTGTTAGTTCTGCTATAGCAATAACTAGATCAGTTGTAAAAATGGATACAGAAGGCTCTGAAGAGTTTATCTCAAGAATAAATTGGTTCTAAGATTGAAATAATAATTTGGATATCTAGATATGTTTCAGTGAGTTAATATAGATTACAAATTCAGAAAATTTAAATTGGAATATCTAAGCAGAGGTATTAGATATGACAATTGGTGAAAACCCTCTAAGCAGACTTCTTAAATAGATAATATAAAAAAGTTATATATGTAGCCAATTGTACACATTTCTGTAGTGGTTCATTGAACTACAATATCAATAAATAATTAATAAAAGTCAAAAAACCAAAAAGATTATCTTAACATCAAAAAAAAAAATTTTTATCTAATAAGTATATTATTAAAATTAATTATTAAAATTTTATTATAAAAATTAATTTTAAAAAATTAACATAAGCAAAGTTTTCTATATTATAATTTAAAAAATAATTAAGACCAACATTTGTAATCAGATTTAATTATTAAACTGCTAAATTCTTGCAGAGTTCATATAATCTTAATAATTTTTTTTACAATCTTACTAGTATTTTATACATCTTTGCAAGTTTTTTTATACTATTAATTTAGTTAGCTTTGCATAATATAACTTTATATTTAGATTAACTGATTAACCAGATTAGTAGATCTTTTTTTAGCTAAAAGTTTTTGTTTATATAGATTATTTACTTCAAATTTTCTTCTTCAAATTAAAATTTTTATAAATAATACTATTGAAGATTGTATTATTTTTTATTTAGAATTTCTAAACAGATCTTTTTATTCAATATATATTTTTTTAGGTTTATTTATATAATATTATATAATTGCAAAATTAGTTTTGATACAACTAAAATTACAAAATTACTATTTCAGATACTTTTTTCAAATTACTAATATTCAGCTTTTTATTTAGTTTATATTTTCCAGATTTATTTGTATAATATTGTATATTTTTAAAATTAGTTTTAATACAATTAGAATTACAAAATTATGACTCAAATATTTTATTCAAGTTATTAGTTCAGAACTATTTTTTAAAATTTTATTGCCAATAAGATTTTAACTTTAAATCTACTGTTTGAAGAATAACAACTTAACTACTATATTAGAATTATTATCTTTATTAAATAAATATATATATATATAATATAATATTAATATATATATTTTATTAATATAAATAAGAGAAAGTATAACAATTTAGTAAAGTAAATAAGTTGTTAACTTCTAAGTAGTAAGTAGATGTTCAAATTTTATTAATAGTGAAAATTTGAATAATTACTTATATAATACTTATATTATAATAACTGTTTCTAATTGGGTGTGGGTCCCATAGCTTAGCAGTTAAGCTCCCATGCCCCCACAGTCAAGGTCAACGGTTCAAGTCTGGCTGGAGGCAAAATTAAAAGATTTTAGCCTCTGTAACCTAATAAGGAGCCAGTAATTGAATGCGAAGCCCTGTGGTTAAGTCCAAGTGCAGTACATGACCGAAGTAGGAATTCCCG
>CAJVQA010012254.1:0-10226 GCA_910591915.1 Cetraspora pellucida
TACAAACTGTAACAATATGTTCGAATAAACAGACTTGAGGCATGACCTCACCTTAACTCCAAAAAAAAAAAAAATAAAGTAATATTATATCTAATAAAATCTGTTTTATAGTTCAATTTTTATCAATTTAATAAAGTATAATAATAAATAAACTAAGATTAGTATAAAAAGTTTATGCATCTATTATAATAGCAAATTTTTATTTATTTGTATTAAAAAAATCACAAAGTTCATTTTGCTTATTACAATATAATTTATATAATAAATTTTCTTGAAAGAAGAAATATTATAGTATTAATTTATTAATAAATAGTTAAAATATTTATTTTTCAACTAGAGAAAATAATTATTAGTTCATAATAATCTATTTAAAAAACTATTAGTTTATTTCAAATATATTATCTCTACTATAAAATGATTTATTATTTGTCTTATTGATAATTATCATTAATTCATTTTATTAATTTAGATAATTATGTTTAAAATGTTTTTTAATTGTTGAAAGACCCATATCCAAAAAAAAGATATTGTTATAATGCTTGTACTGCTAATTATCATTGGTTTCAAATAGTTCATTCTAGAAAGAATCATGTTTCAATTATCTGAAGGACCAGTTTATTAAGTTTATTATTTCTATAAGTGCTTCTAATTCAAATATATTCTGAAGTATTGTTAAAATTGATGTAAAGCTAAATTCTGTTATATTAGGTTGTTCAAATATATTGTCTTCATCTATCATATAAGGTTCTTCAAATATTTTGTCTTTATCTATTATATAAAAATAATGAAAAAAATAAATAATAAAAAAATGAAGCATTTTTAGTATTTGAGAACATTCTATTACACAATTATTTTTTTTATCTTTTAATTACAAACATCAAAATTAACTTTTAATAAACAAAAAACATCATATTTACTTGATCCAAATTTTTATTGTTTTTTTAATAACATTATATCATTTAATTAAAAGTCAATATTTAAACTTTCACTCATAAGATCAGTTCCGAACTTGATCCAAGCACAATGAATTTCATTTTATATAATTAAAATCACGCAATAAAAAAACTCAACTTTAACTGGTTCGAGTTTCGGCCAGGGACGATCACATCCCTAATGCTAATATATACCATGAACAGAGTACAAAGTACGTAGTGTATAGTTTACAGGCAAGTTAAATGTGTCTGTACAATTCTCTGCATTTGATTGGTCCGCGTGACTCTGTTCGGCACATATTGTTATGTGTTGTCTGCCATTTTTCACACCTTATATGTGTGATAACCTATTGCACTTGTGTTTGTACACGTACTATGTACTTTCATGTGTACAGTATAATGATATTTATTTAAGGTTTTTTTTCCAATGGGGTTTTTTTAGACTATAAGTCTAAATTTATATTTATCTCTATCGCTATTATTAAATTAAATTTATTTTATAATAAAATATATATTACATTATTAACTATATATTATATTATTACAGATTATATTTTAAATAAAATTTTATTCCGCATTAAAAAAGCTTTAACTTAAATTAACTAACATTAATTAAATAATACAGGATATTAAAATTTTAGATTACCCATCGGTCATGACCGACCGTTGACATCCCTACTCTTGTATAATGATATTTTAATCGCACTATAATATGTTTTAATTTACAGCTAGTTTTAAATTTTTTTTAAAAAAAAAAATCAGCAAATGACTGAACTATGTCCAAGTATATGTTAAATGTCCATATTCAGTCCAGTAGCATTAATAATAGGTGGACATATGTCCAGTGCAAACACTGCCCACCGGGTACAAATAAAATCCTCTTATATTTACAAAAGACGTCAGCGGTAATTTTTTTTTTATGGGTGGTACTTAATACAATGGAATTTTAAATTTGACTACTAATATGTAATGCTGATCTTGATAGGAAGGTACATCATTATACATAAATGCCTGTCAATTAAGGTGCGTCAAAATGGCTTAGATAACGAGGAAGATGGGTTAGAAGCACTATCAGCATAGACCAGAGATCAAAAAAATTCTCTTGGGGTTTAGCATTGATCGATAGTTACTAAATTTAACTTGGTAATCAAATTTTAGCTTAATTTGACAAATAGTATTAAAATTCTAAAATAAAATGCCTAAAAAAATGCTTTACTACGACGCGTAAACTTTTAATTAATTTGTTTTAATCTGATTTCATTTTAATTCTCTATATTTATTAAACACAACTATATACAGGTTATCAACGAAAGAAAAGAATATTTTTATTATCATTAATACTTTATGATATCGTTATTGTCATAAAAATATAGTTTTATCAAAATTACATTTTATCACGATCAACCATTGTGCGTTATATATGAAAATTTAAAACGTATTAACAATTTTGAAAAAATACATGCTTTTTAATAAATATATATATATTTTTAATTATGTAAATTATGTACTCAAAAAATTACTTTCTTCATAACACAAACAGTATAATAATACTTATTAACATAAAGAGTAACACGTAATAATACAATTTTTTTTTTCAAATACAAGTTAATTATTTTCTATTTACTTTCAAACTTAAAAAATTTTACAGGAAAATTTTTATTAATTGCCAGAAGGGTTTTGACCTTGTGAATCACCTTGTGAAGGAGGGTAATTTTGTGAATCACGTTGTAGAGGGTAACCTTGTGAATCACGTTGTAATGGGTAACCTTGAGGGTTACCTTGTGGAGGATAACCTTGTGGGTAACCTTGTGGCGGATAACCTTGTGATGGATAACCTTGTGATGGATAACCTTGTGGAGGATAACCATGTCCATGTGGAGGAAAACCTTGTGAAGGATAACCTTGTTGAGATGGTGGATAACCTTGCTGATATTGAATTGGATAACCATGTTGTTGATAACCAACTGGAGTTGGTAGTGGTAATGGCATACTAGTTTGTTCCTGTTCAGGTATTCCACCAAATTGTCCAGAAGAATATTGTTGTGAGTAACGACCTGTCGCATCATCACCCGAAGATGGAGATAAGATTGGTTGAGAACTACTAACACTATAATATGATGGATGTTGACTTTGTGGAGGAGAAGAAGTTCCTGGAGGAGCGCCTCCATATAAGCCTTGTTGTCCTGGTGGAGGAGATGGTTGATTTGAATAGTATTGGCCGTATTGACCGTATCGATCAGGGGGAGGAGAAGGGGGTACACCACCACCAAAGTATTGTTCAGGTTGACTACTACCATATGGAGGTATAGTGGGCAAAGTAGGTTGAACTACTTCGGTATTTGCATCAGTCGGAGAAATAGGCGCAGGAGGGTCATATTGATGATGATCCAGATCAGGAGGAGGTTCACTATCTAATTTCGGGTGACTCTTGCTTTTACGCCAATATAACCAACCACCCACACCTATTAGCATCAAACCAACCAAACCTACAATCACACCGATAAGAACTCTTTTCGCAGCACCTGCAGTTGGATCTGGTTGTACAGCACTATAAAAAAAAAAGTTTTTAATTAATGAAAATTTTGAGGACATAAATAATGGAATAAAGAAAATTTCCAACCAAACCTAGAATCAGTGAACGGAACACCCAATGAAGTACATGCAGATTTATAATCATTCACGTTAGCGACAGAAATGTTCCCAATGTTATTAACACGATAACAATCTAAGCATCTTGTAAGATTTTGATAATATTGCGTATTACACTGACAACGTGCTAGTCTTTGGTCTTGAAAACAAGTAAATAATCGATAAATTATCGATAAATTATTTATTGAATTATTATTTACAAAACAAAAATAAACAAAATCCTGTACTAACCAGTTACTGACACAATGGCAGAAGTATTATTTGGGACGCTTTTCGGTATCGTAAGTGTCCCGCCACAATTGCCTAATGTTTTATTAGCTACGACGCAAGGATCATTTAAGCCATTACCACAAGTATTATTATTATTATTATTCTGACCAAGAACGGTCGAGCTTCCCAAAAGTATTAAACATATTAAAATAAATAGTTTGAGTGATAACATTTTCTAAACCATAGAATATAATGAATTAAGATCTATATCTGATATTTAAAAAATATATATAATAAATTAATAAATGTATTAAAAAAAAATTTTGATTATTCATTACAGAACCGCAATTACCTTTTAGCCGGTCGATATCATAAAAAATCAGAACGTCAGATTTTATATCTTAGGGCTACGTAAAAGAAAAAATTAAGATGGTGTAGGACTAAAACTATTTATTTGGCAATTTATGTATATATATATCACAAAGTTATGATATCATTGAATGTTTGCAGGAGAGAATAAGTGTCAGCCGATGTTTAAATCCGTACATACGTTAGGTGATACAACAATAAATAATCCATCCATAATGAGTAAATAAACTCACTTTTAGCTTAATTATCGTAATGAATAGGTTCTACAAGAAAGAAATTAAGAAGTTAAAGACAACCATTGTAATCATATAAGTGTACACGTACCTACCTACGCACATGCGTACCTGTTTAAAAGTGTGTAAAGTCAAAATTCTCTGCCAGAATGATTAGAGTGTGACTATATTCATTTTTGTAGTCACCGATTTATATACGTTCATGATTGACTACCTGCTTATTTTCTTGGCGCTAATTTTTTATACAATTACCAAAAAATTTGTCGGATAGTTCTTAATTCACAAACAATGAAACAGAGTACAAAGAACAGGGCGTACATTTATGGCATTTATGGCCAGAGAGAATTCCATCTTATTATTTTTGTGAAGGCTGGAACTGATTAACATCCTAAAATATCTATATATAACGTACAAAGGTAATCATTGTTTCTTTGGATTCATCCTGTGGCTCATATATGATCGATCATAAATATTTACTAAGCCTCATGGTAATCGCCGCGCCAAGCCACTATAAATATCGTGATTATGCAATATTGTTTTAGTTTTGGTAATTTAGTAAATTTGTGGGTTGATGTTGATAAGTTCGAAAAATATAAAATATACTAACGCAATTTTAAAATTCTTTTTGAAAAAGTCATCATACCAATAAATGCGTTATATTGTTTACCATGCGCACGAACAAAGCTTCTTGATTCGATTCGTTAATACATTTTTCTATTTGGTTTTTTTTTTAGCGTTAGTGAATAATCTTATTTGTATGTATTAATTTGGTATATAGCAAACAGGTAGGGTAAAACAGATGTACGTACGAATTATTCATTTTATCAGTTATCAATTATCTAATGTAGCAGAATCAAATTACATCATAATTCATCAAATATTGATTGTGCCACGGAATTTTTTTTCAAATACTTAGAAAAAATTTATCATAATATAACCTTTACACAGTTATTTACACTGTAAGTTCATTACCAAACTCTGCTGCCACTAGGAATTGTCCGCCAAACAAAAGCATCGTTCATGTGATATTTATTTAAACCCTCTTTTTTAGCCGATTAGTATACCAAATTTTCTAAAGATAGTTTTTATTTATCATACATACGTATAACACTGATTTTAGAAATATTAGTGCCAGTAACGCTATGATTAAGATACTATATTGTTAATACTTTATCTAAATATTTTCTTATTTGTTAACATTGCAGAATATTGATCGTACCTGATAAAAAAAAAAAAAAAAGGCTACCCGGGTAGGGAATAGGAATTGTTTTAAGAATCAAGTTTGAAAATTAAACCCAATTTTAAAGTAATCTATTCTAATAAGTAAAAAAAATTTGAATATTTATTATATGCATTACATATTATTAGATGCTTTATATTATTATTTTACTTTTTAAGTAAATATACAATAAATATAAGAAGAATTACAATCATACCTCGTTATAGTTACTCTTAATATAGTTATAAGGCCGCACAAACAAATAAAATTGGTTCTCATTACCCGGCCGGGTCCTTTTTTTATAAAATTGAAAATTTTTTTTTATAGTAATATATATGATTTAAATAATCACAGGATTAAGTCACACGATTAATTAAATATTCAAGGTAGGGTCTAGGATTATGCGATGCGATGCGAAATAAATTTAAAATTATGCGATTTTTTACTATATGAGTGTCGCCAATCACTAGTCGAAATTAAAATTTTCAATGTCGAATGGCATTCGAATTGTGCCATTCGACATGTCGAATTTTTTAATTTCGACTAGTGAAGAGAAAACCTGTCATCGGGCTTTCAGTTATATTTTGCATCGTAACAAATTAGATTGAGTCTGGTACCAAATATAATTCGTAAGCCTGATGACAGGGTTTTCCCTTGGCAACAATCATATGTAATTGGTTAATTTGTTCTGTATCATTCAGAATTTTTCGACGTACTCTCAACAACCAATTACATTTCATTTCCGTGATTTATGCAAGCACATCGCGAAAAAATTGGTAAATTATGTGCATATTATGCTTTCGCATAATCCTAGACACCCTAGTTCAAGGTACGATCCAAGCCAAAAGGTAAAGCAAGAAATTAGAGGAATAAAGAAATGCTTTATTATTTTTCCTTTATTCTGATTACACTAATTCCATACTCTTTACCTAAAATACAGGAACAAAGATTTAACATTGCAACATAGAATTTTTAAGGTCATAAAATTTGTATTTTACTTTCTATAATAGGGGTTTATATTTCATTGTGGATTATAATAGCGCTGGCTTTAAGTTGCGCACAATATTGCTGCTACTTAGATTATGACTACAAGATACCTCAGATCTTATAGCATAAGGCGTAAGATTAAGAAATATAAGAGTAACTTTTATCTTGTTTCCGTGACAATTGAATTAATGTATAAAACAATTATATTTTATAAAGCTTTTGCATGTGCTTTCTCAGGCTCATTTTGTGCAGATTTTCATTACATTCTTTTTAACGAATCATTATTAGAATGATTAGAGTATTAAGAGTTGTTGGTTGTGAACCATTACAGCATTATTTTCATGGTATTGGAATAATATGTGTTGATTTGACATCCAGTTGAGTTACACTTAGTATCGTTAAAAGAGCTATGGTGCTGGAAGTCTATACTCAACAGTTACACAAGGTGTTTCAATTTTTTAAATAGTTATAACTTTTTATCTAAAAGGTTTTAAAAAACTCTGACTGGTAACTTTATAGAGCTATATCAGCTCTACAAAGTTACTGGTCAGATTTTTTTAAAACCTTTTAAATAAAAAGTTATAGCTATTTAAAAATTGAAACACCTTGTGTAACTATTAAGTATAGACTTCCAGCACATATTTATTATAATTTGTCATCTATTACTTATTTCTAAAAACATTTCTCTGTTTATACTGAAATTCTTTTTACTGCTTGTTTTTTTTTTCCTTAAATTTAAGACTCTTTCCTTTTCTTTTTTTAGTTTTGACTGAAATATGGCATTCAGAACAATATAGCTGTTGACTAATAGGAGTTGATAAAAAGATTTCTGCATTGTTATATTGAAAACAAATATCTGAGTAAAGACAAGAAAAAAAATATAGAACTACTATAAATGTTAAGCAAGTAAGCTTGACATTTACAAATACATATTTAAACAATGTCTTTAAAGATAAATTATCATTATTCACATTTTGTTTCATAGGTAATTTATCAATATTGTCTTTTATACTATCAGTATCATTGTTACTTTTATTATTTGTAACAATATCTATTGTTTAATTATTGTCATTGTTATTATTTATAACAATATTCATTGCCTAATTATTGTTATTTAAAATTGACAGTGAACTAGTTTTTGTAAGATCTGAAATTCTATAAAATGTTATATCACATATATAATCAATTGTTTCTATAAAGTTTTTGAGAATATTTTCTTCTTTTGGGTTTAAATAATATTATAAATAAAATATTCATAATTTGTTATATTCAATACACTTGATCAAAATATGCATATTTGGTATATATTGTATTTGAAAGTTAAAACTCATATTATTTATATCAAATCTATTAATCATCATAGTAGTTAATAATGTAGATACATTGACTTTTTGATATAAAGATGGGTAATATTTTTTTTACTAATATCTTTATCATATATTTTACAAAATAGTATATAATGATCTTCATTTGCTTTAGGTAGGATTTGGAAAAAGTTATAATTTTATAAATACATCAGATTTACTTTATAGTGATTTGCAAATTATACAACCAGTTTTAGTTACTTGATATTTTTTAATTTTAAAAAAAACAAATTCTAGACTAGCAACAATAGTTTTGAATTCAAGAATATAGAAATAAATATATATATATATTTATAAGCTTATAACAATATTAATTTTTTTTTTGTAAATTAAAATTAACATTACTTTATTTTTAATATGCTTTTTAGACATGTTTTCAAATATTAATAAATCATTTACTTCAAGTACAGACTTCTACAAATGTTTAATTTCTTACTTTGTCACTGATTCAAATATAGAAAATTTTTTACCTTTAAGCTTCAATCTTTCAAAAAGATCTTATAAAATAGTTTTAGTAAATTGTAAACTTTTGATTATTCTTTTTTTAAGTTTAGATATTCTTTTAGTCTTATTATAAATTTCATTCATTATATTATAGCTTGTTATTAAATTTTCTAATCTTCATCTATTTTATTTTTAACAAAATTAATACATTGTTTAAGATAGACATAATGTTTTTAATTGAGTTTTTTTATGAGTGTTCAGGTAGTGTTCAAACAGCAACCAGAAAATCAAGATCCAAAATGAAGAAAATTGCAATTAATACAAATTGTATATAAAGAAAATTTACTTGATGATTTGGCTTATCATTAGTATAAATAAATAAATAAGACTTGTTATTATTTTGGTTTTTCAAAATGTTATATAATTCTGTAATATGTTACATTGGACTTAATAACTAAATATGCATTCTTTTAGTCCAACATGTACTTTACCAGTATAAAATATTTTTTTAATTGTTTTAAATATGTTGTACAACATTATAATGCTTGAAATAATTTCATATTTTATAAAATCATAATTACTAACAATAAATATTGTGTTGTAATTAACAAGCATTCTCTTTTTATTATCTACAACTATGATTGAACAACCAAACTTACTAATTTTATAATGGTGTTTGTTATTTATAAAAACAAGTTAAGCTTTATTCTAAAATATAATTGTTATTTCTTTTAAATATCTAAACAACACTAATGCATAATGTAAATCAACATATTTAGATCAGAATTGATGAGTTTGAATTATAAATTTAATAAATAAAATACTAGTATATTGTAAATTATTTTTATTTATCAATATAGTTAGTAAAATTGTAAGCAAAGCCATTGAGTTAATGAAATTAGTGCTTGTGAATAAGTTTTTTTACTTTTTTGACTATTATATTATTAAGATTATAAACTAAGATAGCTTGTACAAGATGCACAAATAGATCATATCTTTTTTTATTAGCAGAAACTACTACTTTTTGTGCAATACTTTCTAAAACTTTTTTGCCTACAATTTAAAATTCATTATATTTACTTGGTCTGCCTTTATTAAGTTTTTTTAAATTACTAATTATTTTGTGATTATTTAGTTCAAAGACCAATTTAATACACTCATTAACCTTTCTTTGATTGCTCATTTTAATAGCTAAAGCATTATTTGTTAATTTTTTATATATATGTTACAATTTGGCCTTTAGTTGTTTGTTTAAATAAAATTTGTATATGTTTATATATTCTTTATGTATATAATATATATAATAAGTAGAAAAATCTTTTTTTATTTTTGCTCTAATTTTATAATGTTGATTAGACATTTCTTTCTCTGTTGTTTTTTTATTTATATATCAAATATATATTGCATTGCTAACATTTTCATAATAATAAGTATAGATTTCAATTTTAAATAAAAATTCTACTTTTAAATTTGTTAAATACTAATACTTTTGTCTATATTTATTTAATGCAATATAAAAATTTTTAACTTTTTATTTTTTTTTTGTATTTTTTTAACAGTATATAAATATTATAAATATCTATATTTGTGACATTAAAGAGCAAAAATCATCAGCTAAAATTAGTTACTGATTGATTTTCTTGTAAGACTGATAAAAGGTTTCTGTATTTTAAAATATTTTCTGATATATACTTGTCATTTGCTTTAAATATTTTTAGTTCACCATTATTGTATTCATTAATTATTTTTTTTTTTTTTTTTTTTTTTTTTAACTTTAGCAGTCACGCTAGTACTTTATTAGGATTCTTGAAACTATACA
>CAJVQA010012255.1:0-10224 GCA_910591915.1 Cetraspora pellucida
TAAATAGGCCATACAAGAAGATAGTACTTGACAGATTCATCAAGCAAAATGAAGAAGAAACAAGTTTGTTAACAAAGTCAGAAGAAGTTAGAAAAGAAGTAGCAGAACATTACGAGAAGCAGTTTAAAAAAAGAAACACCAGATTGGAAGAAATGTCAGAAAAGTGAAAAGAAATATACAGACTATGAAAGAACATAAAAAAAGAATGGTATACAAAAGTTAAACAAGAAATCAAGAAAGAAGAATAAGAAGAAGTATTAAAAGAGCTAAAGACAGAAACAGCTTTAGATATATTAGGAATAAGCTATACTTTGATAAAACAAGCAAAAGGAAAAACACAAGAAGTATTCAGAAGCTTTGCAGATCTGTGCTTAGAAGTGGGAGAGATTCCAACCAAATGGAAAATAGAACAAGTGTATCCAATATCAAAAGATGTTAAATGAGAATATAGTTTAAACAACATATGACCAATAGCACTAATAGAAACATTTAGAAAGATTGTAACAAAGATGGTAACAAAAAGGCTTTTCAGAGTGTTTATGAAAAGAAAAATACTCAGAGGATCAAACTATGTAGGCCTTCCAGGTAACTCAACAAAACAACTAGTACATATCTTAAATATGATAATAGAAGAAGCAAGAGAAAAGAACAAAGAAATATAAATACTATTGCAAGATATGAAAAAGGCATTCAATTCAGTTCTACTTGAAAGTCTTGAACTAGCATTGCGAAGAGTTAAGATATCTGAAAGAACAGTGAAATATATTTTAAACCTGTTTCATAAAAGACAATTAAGAATTATTACAGCTTACAGCCTAACAGAAAAAATAATAGCAGAAGATGGTATCAATCAAGATGAAGTGATATCACCTTTAATATAGTGGCTCTTCTATGATCTATTATTAGAAAGAGTACAGAAAGATGAAAGCTTAGGCTATGTAGTAGAGCAAAAAGTAAGAAAAAATATGCAATGCAACAATAGTACAAGTTATTGTTAAGCAACAATTGCATATGCTAATGATACAACATAGATTGCAAATAGTAGATAGCAGCTAATTAAGATCTTAGAAATAGCAGAGGAGTTCTTCATAATAAATGATATAGAGATAAATAGAGCAAAATCAAAGCTGCTAATAATAAATACAAAGTTGAAAAAGGAAGAAAGAGTGGTGATATTTGAAAAAAGTAAAATAATAGAAGAACCAAAAAATAAGATAGTCCGATCGTTAGGAATATGGCTAAATAATAGAATGCATAAAATGTTAGTAAAGAAGAAAGCAAAAGAAATAATAAGTCAAACAGTAAGAGACCTTAGATACAAAAAGATGACAATGAGTCAAATCGCATATATAAACAATATGGTTATAATACCAAAACTAAGTTATATACTACAACTAATGAAGATGTCAGAAAGAAACTTAAGTGAAATACATCAACCAATAATAAGTCTGGCAAAGCAAAAGAATAATTTGCAAAGAACATTAGAAAATTGCATAATAGAATACAAAGATCTTGGAAGCTGTAAGACATTACGATAAGAGATAGTAATGAAACAAGTAGATGGGCTAATAACAAGATTAAACAGATAAGATAAACTTGAATAGTTAACAAAATTAAAAATAATACAAGGCTGCCAAAGGGCAGGCCTAACAGAAGACATATGGAAAATAGAAAAGATATTAGGAAATGCAGATAGCTGGAGAAATAATTTAGCTTGTTTGACAATATTCAAAGCAAGGAAATTAAAAATAAATATAAGAACAGAAGACAAACTATAGACAATGTTAGAATATAGTACCAAAATAAATGAACTTGTTGATATCAACTTATAGAAAAGATGTGAAAGTAAAATAAATAAAGAAGGTCTAGTATATCTAAACCAGCTGCTTGACACGAAAGAAGAAAGATTAATTATATGACAATAGCTAAAAAATTATCGAGATCTGTCAAGCAAAGGAAAAAAAGCAAACTGGTTCAAAATAATAGAACAAAAAGTGCTTAGTAAGACAGAAAGTAGAAAGGTCAAGCAATGCTTCAAGACAAATAGACAAAATACACAAACAATGCAAGTTAAATAGAAGAGTATATCAAAGGATAAGAGAAGAAAAGAATGAATAATATATGGTGCACAAAACTATAGACAGCTGGGAAAAATAATCAAAAAGAAGAAAAAAAAACTACTAGTAGAACATTGGCAAATACAAAGTAGAGAAGACAAATTAGCTGTTAAAATCAAAAGATATGAGAACTGTACTAGAACAGAAAAGAATACAGAAGATAACTGCCAACAGTGGATCAGAATAAACAACAAAATTAACAGAGTGCCAGATGTGTTAAAAAAAAAAGACAGTAATAAAATTAATATAGCAATAAACCAGATAACAGAAACAGCAAAGACAAAATGACTAGAAACTAAAGAACAAGAACTTGAAGGAATTAGAACAATAGAGAAGTTAAAAATAGAAATCATCAAATGGCAAAGACTAGATGAGTACATCAACCAAAAAATAATAGAAGTTTTAAAAAGAAATATAACAAGAAACAAGAACAAATATATAATATATACAGATGGTAATGAAAATAGAATAGGCATAGGATGTGTTCAGACGAGTGAAACACAAGAATGGCCAGAAGAGAAAATAGCAATAGGCTTAGAAGAATGACAAACATCAACAATAGCTGAGCTAGTAGCAATATGGACAGCAATATTAATGATATCAAAAAAAAAGCAAGTAGAAATATATACAGACAGTAATGCAGCAATAAGAAACATTAAGAGAGGTTTAGAACAAATAGATAAAAACAAGATCATTAAAAAGAAGAACACAATATAGATAATGAAAATTAGAGACCTTATTATAACAAAAAACATACAGATAGAGTTAGTCAAAGTAAAGAGTTACAGTAAAGATAAATGAAATAACAAAGCTGATTGCCTGGCAAAAAAAGATGCAACAAGTAAGGAAATAATACAGGTCGAAGAAGTCAGTTGTAAAGAAATAGAGTACTGCTTAGAGTGGGAAAACAAACAAACTGATATATTAGCAAGATTGTTATGTAAGCTAATAACAAATGCAAGATTAGGAGCAGAATAGAGAGAAACAAAAGCAATTAAAGAATTAGAACCAGAATCAGAAGTTATGATATATGATTGGACATTTTTTTGGAAAAAGCTAAAGGTGACAAAAGAAGTACATTGTACAACAAGAAGAAGTAGTACCAAAAGAAGTGCATTTATAAAATATGTAATAGACAAACTTCTAACCCTAGAAGAACTTAACAAAAGAAAACCAGATATGTATACAATAACTAAATACCAAGTGTGCAAAAATAAAGTCAAAGAAACACAGATGCATTTAGCAGCATGCAAAAGACAAAGAAGCTTATAGAAAAAAATACAAAAAGTAACCATTGCAATAGCCTAAAAGGAACTTAGTGAAGAGGAAAAAATCTAGGTTTCTCTATATATGTTATACATAGCACTTTTTGATAAAACTGAAACAGAAGAAGTGAGAATGAGAGAGGCTTTAATTAAAGGCCTGATTCTAAAAGAAACACAAAATAGATTATGACAGCTCCTAAACATAAAGTCAAGACAATAGTTTGCAAGGATAATAGCAAATACAGTCTGGAATACATTTTATGAACAAGTATGAAGAGTCTGATATGAGAAGATCAGTGAATGGAAAAAGAAAGTAGGAATAATGGGTAGGTTAAAAAGAGAAGGAGGAAAAAAGAAGATGGAATCATGTAAAGGAAAAAAGGCAAATCAGCAAAAGATAAAAGAAAAGAAAGAGAAACTAAGAGAAAAAGAAGAACAAATCAGAACTAAAACACAGAAGCCAATTTTGGGACTTGTCATAAAAGAGAGAAGATCCTTCTATTATAGACTTTAAGTAGTTAGACAAGTAGCTTACTTCTGCTTGAAGTAATGTGGCAGGTTACACTTAGGTACTATTAAGGTGGCCAGGTGATGCTAGACTTAGATGTTAAGAATATTTATGTAATTGCAAATGTAATTTCAAAATCTTAATAAAGTACTAGCATGACTGCTTAAGGGAAAAAAAAAAACTTCTAATCTTTAATTAGATAAAGAAACAGAATTTTAGTAACACTTATAGAGATATGCACTTGATGAGACAAGAATTTATATAATCAAATAGAAAAGCAGCAACACAAATTAATTATATATAAGTATTAGAAGAACTGGCCTTAGATTTGCAGAAGACAGAAATCAGAAAAGCAAAAGAAATTACTGAAAGTGATTATAAGATAATAAAATCAGAAATATAGATTAAATACATAACAGCAAAGAATAGTAAAACAGAAGTTAAAAGAAAAAGACAATTAAGAACAGTATACTTATATAATTAATCAAAAAAAGACTAAAAAAAGTATATACAAGAGTTGCAAAAATGTTTAAAAGTTAAGAATATGCTAAAAAACATTCAAAGAAAAAAACAAGACAGAAAAGAAATGAACAAAATAAACAGCATATAGGATATAATAAAAAAAATCAATTATTACAGCAGTAAGTAAACATTTAACTCCTAAAAAAATATATAATATTGTAACAAATAAAAGAAACAATTAAAAAAAACAACATTAAGAAAAGAATATTATAAAGCTGCAAAAAGTAATTAAATATATAAAAACAAGAAAAGGCCAAGAAGTAACAAAAGAAGAAAGAATTGAAATGAATGAAAAATTATGAATATTAGGAAAAAAGAAAAGTGCAAAGCTGCCAAAACTACATAAACAAGAATTAAGTATCTAGATAGAAAACATAAAAGGTTGGCAGAACTTGTTGCAAGAAAAACAGAAGAAAGAATAAAAACAAAGACAAAGAAAACAAATAGAAGAAAATATAAATAAAAGATATGAAATAATTAAAACAGACCAAGGAAAAATAATAGCTAGTCTCTTAAACAAATCTTACAAAAAAATAACACTTAACAGATTTATTAAACAAAAAGAAGATTTAACAAACCTAATAATAGAACCAGAGTTAGTTAAGTCTGATATAGCAAAGTATTACAAGAAACAATTTAGAAAAAGAAACATGAAACTAAAAAAAAATATTAAAAAGATGAAAAGAAGTTTACAAGTTACAAGAACATATTAAAGAAAAATAATATATAGAAGTTAAAGAAAATATTAAAGAAAAGAAATAAGAAAAAATGCTAAGAGAACTTAAAGTAAAAACAGCTTCAAGCATATCTGGTATAAGCTATATCTAATCAAACAGGCAGAAAAGAAAATACCAAAAGTCTTTAGAGTCTTTGCTGATCTTTATTTGAAAGAAAAAGAAATACTAATCAAGTGAACAATTATGCAAATCTATCCAATACTAAAGAATATAAAGTAGGTATATAGCTTAAATAATATTCAACCAATAGCACTAATTAAAACATTTAGAAAAGTGATAACAAAAGTAATAACAAAAAGGTTTGCTAAAGTGTTTATGAAGAGAAAAGTGCTCAAGGAACCAAATTATGCAGACCTATCAGAAATTCAACAGAGCAGTTAGTATATATTCTAAATATAATAATAGAAGAAGCAAAAGAAAATACCAAAGAAGTATGAATACTTTTGCAAGATATAAAAAAGACATTTGACTTAGTTCTATTTAAAAGTCTTGAATTGGCATTACAAAAAGTTAAGATTTCTAAAAAAATAATAAAATACATCTTAAATCTTTTTTACAAAAAACAATTAAAAATAATTATAACTTATAGTTTAATAAAAGAAATAATAGCAATAAATAGAATAGACCAAACTAAAATAATATTGCCATTAATATGGCACTTTTTTACAATCTATTATTAATAAAAGTACAAAAAGATAAAGGTTTAGAATATATAGTTAAACAGCAAATTAAAAAAAAAATGCAATGCAATAATATTATAAAATATCACCAAGTAGCAATCACATCTGCAGATAATACAACATGAATTGCAAATAACAAAAGCCAGCTATTAAAGATTCTAGAAATAGCTGAGAAATTTTTTAAGATAAAAATATAGAAATAAATAGATCAAAATCAAAACTGCTAATAATAAATACAAATATTATGAAGAAGAAAAAGAAGTAGCTTTTAGAAAAAGCAGAATAATAAAAAAACCAAGAAACAAAATAGTTTATTTACTAGAAATATAATTGAACAACAAAATACAAGAAGTATTAGTTAAAAAAAAGCTAAAAAAATAATTAGTTAAATAATAAAAAACCTTAAGTACAAAAAAATAACAATAAGCCAGATTATATAGATAAACAATATAGTAACCATTCTAAAGCTAAGCTATATGTTTCAGTTAACTAAGATTTCAGAAAAGAGGATATATGAAATATACCAACCAATGATATTTTTAGTTAAGCAGAAGAGCAATTTGCAAAAAACATTAAAAAATTGTATAGTAGAACATAAAGATCTTGATGAATGTAGAACATTATAATAAGAGCTAGTAATAAAGCAGATAAGAGGTCTGCTAATAAGATTAAATAGGCAAGATAGTCTAAGATAGTTAATAAAGCTAAAAATAATACAAGGTTATCCAAAAGCAGGCTTGACAAAAAATATTTGGAAAATAGAAGAAATGCCAGCTAACAAAGCATGTTAAAAGAACAATTTAGCTTGTTTAACAGTAATAAAAGCAAAAGAGCTAGAAATAAATATAAGAATTAAAAATAACTTATAGAAAATATTTGAATACAATATCAGAATACAGAAATTTTTAAAAACATATTTGTAAAAAAGAAATGAAACTAAAATAAATAAAACAAGTCTAATATATTTAAATTAGTTACTTAACATAAAAGAAAAAGGCTAATTACATAATAGCAGTTTAAAAATTATTGTAGACAGTTAAACAAGGGCAAAAAAGCAGAATAGTTCAAAGAAGTAGAGTCAAAGATGCTCAAAAGGCCATTAAATAAATAAGTTAAAGAACATTTTAAAATAAACAAACATATTATTCAAGCAATGTGAATAGAGTAAAATTATATATCAAAAAATAAAAATAAAAATAAAAAAAAATAAATAATATATAGTGTACAAGACTGTAGACAGCTAGAAAAGATAGTAAAAAAGAAAAAAATCTTATTAAAACATTGGCAAATATAAAGCAAAAAGAATGAAATAGCAACAGAAATTAACAGATGTTATAAGTATACAGAAGAAGAACAGATAAAAGACAGTTGCTAGCAATAAATAAGAGTAAATAACAAGATTAAAGTAGTTCCTAATGCATCAGTAAAGAAAAGTAATAGTAAGATCAAGTTAACTATGAACTAATTAAAAAAAAAGTAAAAACAAAGAAGCTAAAAAATAATAAGCAAAAGCTTAAAAAACTGATAATAATAGAAGAGCTAAAAATAGATAGTCAAGCAGCAAAAACTAAATAAGAATATTAACTAAGAAATAGTAAAGATATTAAGAAGAAATCTAATAAGAAACAAAAACAAATATATTATATATATAGACAATGCAATAAATATAAAGGCCAGAGAAAAAATACTAACCAAAAACATAAATATAAAATGAATTCAAACAAATGAGATGCAAGAGTGGTTAGAAGAAAAAATATTATTAGGATTAGAAGAATAGATGACATTAACAATAGCAGAGTTAGTAGCAATATAAGCAGCAATCTTAATAATTTCAAAAGAAAAACAAGTAGAAATATATACAGATAGTAACACTGCAATAAGAAATATTAGTAGAGGTTTAAAACAAATAGATAGAATAAAGATTTTTAAGAAGAAAAATGTAATATAAATAATAAAAATTATAAATCTTATTAATATAAAGAAGGTACTGATAGAGTTAATAAAAGTTAAAAGTTATAGTAAGAACAAATAGAATAACAAAGCTGATAGTTTTGCAAAAAAAGAAACAATAAGTAAGAAAGTAATACAAATAAAAAAAGTTTTTTTTTTTTTTGTTAAAGGCCATACTTGTGGTGATACTTTATTGACTTTATATCGAGTTAGCTATTACAACTATTTTTACAGAGATGAGAATACAGCTAATCATGTGTGCAACTTTTGGTTGCCTATTTAAGTAGTCTGCCCTAAGGTTCTACACTAGATGCTATACCTATAACCTACTAGGAGATTATCTATTTAAACCCTCTGATCATTCATTCTGTTATATTGGAATCCTCAACTAACCCCTGTATATATCTAACTGGTATACTGTCTAAGCAGTATGGTACCTACTCTTTTTGTACTGGTTCTTAGACTGTTACATATTTCAGAGTATATTACCTGCCAGTAAGGCGCAAGGGGCCCCCTGTTGTTAACTATCTACCTACTTTTAGAACACTAATACAGACTACTCTTGCAGAGTTCATTCAAACTTCAGTACTGACTTTATAGCATATTCCTAGTACTTTAGTATACACCTGTTTTGAACTCAGACTCCTAATCCAGATAGTCCAGAAGGACTGTAACCTGTTCTTAGTATATTGAGGCCAGCCTAATATTCTTTTTTCTGGACTGAAATCTGGCAGCCTGGTTGGTGATATCTCTCATCCAAGGTTCTTGCTCACCCGAATCCTTCATATTGGTATCCATTTTCTAGGTCTAGCCTTTACAGTAGTACCATCAAAGATCTGTATTATCTCTCTACTTAGAATTTCCAAGTGGGCTCTGACTTCTTAGTTCTATGGATTTACATGGCCTGAAGACTTATTTTAGGTTTGCACTGCCTGGTACTGGTTTGCATTTCTCTGTATAACAGGTTACATAGGTGCCTCAGACCTGCTAGTTATGCTGATGTGACCATAGTTATAGGTATTCTATCCCAACTGATTGACAGAATGCTATCACCATAATACCATCTATATATTACATAGATGATTATCCAAATTTTATTATTAGTGGGTTTTGAACTTACAATCTATCACTTGAGGATATAACAACTTATATACTTCACTAAGTCATTATACCTTTTAGAGAGTAATATTAAAATTAATGTTATAAAAGATATAGTGACCTAGTAAAATAGTCAGGTTGTTAACTTTTCAAGTAATAGTTTGAGTATTCAAATTCTATTGATAGCAAAAATTTTGAATAATTACCTATATTATAACAACTGTTACTAATAATTAGATTAGAATATCTGTAATGATAGTTATATTAGCATGATTGGCAGATCATAAGGCATCTATATAGTTATACAGAGAAATATAAACTGATAATCAGGCAATGCAAATACTAGATAAGTTCTTGTGTTTGTGTAAATTTATTAAAATAATATAACAAGAAGTCTATTTAGAAAAATCTAAGTAAAAAAGTAGCTAGTTCTTTGATAATACTACTGTAAAAGCTAGTCTAAGAAAACAGATATCAAGGTTGTAATACTCAGATAGGCAAGAACCTCTGAGTTGAGAAAGGCTCAGAGGTACCACTAACCAGACCACTAGAATAAACTAAAAAAAAAAGAATATTGGACTAATTTGATATATTGATAAACTGGTTATAGTTCTATACAAGCTATTTGGATTAGAAGTCTGAATAAAAAACAAAAGTATACTAAAGTACTGAAGTTATACTATGAAATAGATACTAAAGTTTAAGTAAACTCTATAAAAGCATAGCTGTTAAATAATATAACTCTAACTGCAAGTATTAGTTCTACTATAACAATATTTAGATTAGCTGTAAAAATAGATATAAAAGGCTCTAAAAGATTTATCTTAAGGATAAAATAGTTCTAAGATTAAAACAATGATCTAAGCATCTAAATATAACTTATAATATTAATACAGATTGCAGATTCAGAAGGTTTAAAGTGAAACATCCAAGCAGAAATATTAGATACAACAATTGATAAGAAAGCTTCAGATGAACTTCTTAAATAGGTAATATAAAAAAGTTACACATATAACCAATTATATACTTTTCTGTAATGATTCATTAAATTAGATTATTAAAAAAATTATTAATAAAAGTTAAAATATCAAAAAGGTTATCTTAATGCTAAAAAAAAAACCAATGTTGTATAAAATTTTATAATAAAACTACTAAATGCAAAAAACTAAGGAATTAAGAAGACAAAATTTTATTTAAAAAGTTTAAAATAAAAAAATAATATCCTTTAGATTGTAGACTTTTGCAAGCAAATTTGCATGCATAATTGTATTTTTTTTGGCTCTGATCTACTTTTTTAAAATATTAAAGTATTTAAATAAAATTTGGTATAATAATATTTGAAAATAA
>CAJVQA010012256.1:0-10224 GCA_910591915.1 Cetraspora pellucida
CAAAACCAATGTAAAAAATTTTTTTTTAAAATAGGTCAATAAAAATGTAATAGGTGGGTCAATAATAATGTTTTTGCCTGCCTGGTCGCTAGTGGGCCGCAGTTGGCAGCTATTTTATTAGTTCAATTTTTAAGTTCACGGGACCTTCTATCAGAACCCTGTCTACATTTTACATTTTATTTATATACATTTTACAGTACTATCTATTTACTAATTTTTTTGTATTCCTATTATCCCGGAATTTTACCAGAACTATTTCTAATCGGGGATTCCTTTGTTCTATTATTATCCTTAGCCTCTTAATCATCGTGTCCTTCTTATGTCAGGTCCGTCACTATTTAAGGATCTGGGTACCAAAGATCTTCCTATTTTCATAGAGCATCACCTGCTGTGATTAATTAACAATCATAGTCCTAACTCAGTTTTTTATCCCCCGTTGGACTTGAACCGGCAACCTTGCGATTGGTAACTTGAGAGTGTAACTACTTCACTATCGACCCGCAGGTCCAACTATATTTATTTTACAATACTTCATATAAAATAAATATAATTATATAACAAGATATATTAATCTGTATTTGATGTATAACTTTTAAAATAAATTTAGATAGTTTAAAATAGTAATTAAATAAATTAGAAGTTTAGATAATGATATTTCAGAAATTATAAGACAGATTTATACTTTTGTTATAATTGTATTGCATGAAAAATTTAAAAAAGATGCAAGAACATATTGTTGGTAAGCAAACCCAAAACAGAAAAAATATATAAAACATTGTTTTTATTATATATAGGTAAAATGATTTTTTTTTTTTTTTTGGTGTTAAGGTGAGGCCTTGCTCATATCTTTATTAGTAATTTTAGTTGTACATATTAATATACTATATACTAAGATATACTAAGATTGTAAACTATAAAATAAAAATTACATGCAAGAATTAAAGCTCAGACAGTTTTATCTGCAACCTAAACTGAACAATTGACATTAGATAATAGTAATCATAATCAGAGTAAATTAGAATCTTTACTTGTCTGTGTCTTTTTCATTTTAGAAATTTTATTCAGTACAATCAAAAATTCAGATTTTTTGAAAAAATTTCTTTTGCTCTTAAAATTTTATTATGTTTTACTTTTTCTTGTTCTCTTCTTAAAAAACATATTAATTTACAAAAATAGTTTTGATGAATTATTTTATTATTGTATAGTTAATAATAGTTAAACATTAAAAATCATCTATAATAAATTATATAATTACTATATCTATATTAATCTTTTATAAAAAAGGTGTGGTAATTTAGTGAAATGAATAGGTTATCAACTTCCAAATGGCAGGTCTAAAGTTCAAATCCTAGTAATAGTGAAATTTACAATTTTTTTTATGTTATGATTAATTGTTTTCTGTGATTAGTTGAGATTAGATATCTATAATTTGTGGCATACTAATATAATTAAAAGGTTTAGGCATTTATATAATATTATACAAAAGAATACAAACCAGTACTAGGTAATATGAATCTATAATAAGTTATTAAACTATGTAAATTAGTAGAACTAAGTAGAAAGACAAAAATTATTTAGAAGATCTGACTAGAGAGATAATCCAAACTTTCAACAATGCTACTGTAAAGATTAGATCCATAAAATGAAACTAGAACTCATAAAGCCAAGCAAAGAGTTAGCCTTTAGAAAGGAGTTAAATAAAACTAACTAGGCTACTAGAATCTGTTCTAAAGAAAAAGAATACATGTCAAAAAATATATAAACCAGAAATATATAGTTATGATTTGCCTTTTCAAGTTATTTGGTTTGAAAATTTAATAAAACTTGAATTAAATACCAAAGTAGTAAGAATATGTTGTGAAGACAGTATCAGAATTGAGATAAACTCTATAAGAGCATAGCAGTTTAATAGTATACTCTAACTACAAGTGTTGGTCTTAGTTATAACAATATCAGATTAGTTGTAAAAATAAGATACAGAAAATTTTAAAAGATCTAGTACAAGATCAAAGATTCCTTATATAAGTGAATTATTTTAAAGACTTAGTAGTTATAATATATTTTTATCAACATTAACTAGAATTATTAGTAGGCAAATGAATATGGGAACTAAAGAGTTTAAATAGAGAATCTACAAGAAAATTTTAGATATAATAACTAGTATAGAACCTTTAAGTAGACTATTTCAATTAAATAATAATTAAAATTGTACAAATAACTAGTATATTCTCTTTTTATAATTGCTTCTTGTAGTTGTAATGCAACCATTAGCCAAATATTCTATTAATAAAATCCTAGATCACAAGTACTTACCTTAATATTTAAAAAAAAAAAACTAATTTTTTATAAATTAGTTTATATATATATAAAATATTATATAGAGGATATGGGTCTCATAACTTAATAGTTAAGCTTCTATACTCCCACAGTCAAGGTTAACAGTTTAAGTCCAACTGAAGACAAAATCAAAAGATTTTAGTTTCTGTAACCTATAAGAAGTCTGTAATTGAACATAAAGCCCTGTAGTCAAGTTCAAGTACAGTACATGACAGAAAAAGAAATTTTTAAAAGAAAACCAACTTTGCAAAGTATGGGCATTATATGTAACAGTAGTGTTACAGAAAGTTCTATTACATAAAACGTTGCACATATAAGTTCTTTAAAGATGGAACAGTACTAACATCTCTGCATTCAACTTGTGGAATACTTAATTAGAAAAGTGATATCAAGATAACACAAACTAGAGTAATGAGAGAAGCAGTACATGCATAGAAGGTTTGTGATAAAGGATTAGTCTTATCAAGATTAGAAGTACTACTGACACCATGGAATGTCTAAGAATAAAAGATAGCCATTCATATAGAGAAGTTGTAGCTTGTCCTGTATGTCTAAAGATTCCAAATCAGAGCTCTGGTTACATCTATATGGAAGCCTATAGTGAAACAAATAGAACATACCAATATAAATACTATAACAATCATGATTAAGATATCTAAATTGAAAGTTGAAATCTCTAAAACTTTGTGTCAATAATAGAAACATTAGTTTATAACTAGAAAAAAATATATATTTATTCCTGAAATAGAGTTTCATCTATATCATAAAAAAGAGTATTTAAGGAGCAAGTTAGATGCATAATTCATTAGATATGATGCTAAGACCAAGAAGGGTTGCAAACCAGCAGTAGCAGCAGAAACCTGGCTTGAGATACATGCTACCAGTATCTAAATTGGGAAGTTAGCAGTAATAGCAAGAATCTGGCTTAAGATATGTGCTAGAAAAACACCTTTTAGACAAACCAAAGATAGTAGCTTAAATAAAGCAAATGACCTGGTAGACCAATTTGGAAGTTGTTAAAATAGATTGTAAGATATAAATGAAATATGTAGGTTATCTAATATAATTAGTAGTAAAACAAAAATCCAGGTTAGGTGTAAGTAGGATACAATACAAAACTCTAATAGGTTTTAGGTTACAAATAAATATATCTAAGTCTTATGTCTAAATAAATATATAGTAATAGATAATATATAAATAGATTTGTATTAGCTATAATGAATATACTAATAAAAGTTAGAGAGTATGACTTTATCTTAATACCAAAAAAAAAAAAAGTTTTGAAAAACATCATATAGTTAAAAATATTACTAATAGTATCAATAATGTAATACAAGAAACTAAAATTAATAAATATAGTAGTATTATTACAAATAATATAAAAAACTTAAAAGCAGCAGAGAATGATAATCCTAGTATAGTGATTGAGTTATTATTCTTTAAGCAGTAGGTTTAGAATTCAAATCTCATTGTAGAAATTTGAAAAATAATCCTATTCTAGCAACTTGTATAGGGTATCTAAGGTTGTAACTTTGTATTTTTAGTTGTATTAAGACTAATTTTGAAGGCATGCAATATTATACAAATAAATTCAAAAAGTATATATTCTATAAAAAGTTCTGTTTAAAAATTCTAAGTAGAAAGATAGTATAATCTTTGATAATACTACTTGTGAAAATTTTGATTTAAAAACAAAAACCTAAGATAGATAATCAGTATAGTTAAGAACTTTAGATAAAGGAATCTATTAATCTGACTACTAATTGAACCAAGTATGAAGTTACATTATACAGAACTAACTGAATTAGTATAAGAAAACTTATAAGGGCATACAAGATACTAATAAGGTTATAAAAAAGAATACTAAGGTTGTATAAACTTTATAAGAATATAGCAGTTTAAGAGTTACTCTAACTGCAAGTATTGGTCTTGATTATAAAATATCAGGTTAGCTAAAAATTAAGTAACAAAAGGCTCTAGTAGGTTTAATACAAGATCAAAAGTTTTCTATATAAGTAAACTGCTTTAAAGACCTAGTAATCATAATATATTTGCATTAGTAAAAACTAGAACAGTTGGTAAGGTAAGTAGGTGAGTAAATACAGAAACCAGAATATTTAAATAAAGAACTTATAAGCAGGTTTTTGATATGACAGATAGTGCAGAAGTTTTAAACAGACTACTTAAATTAGACAATAACTAAAGTTGTACAAATAGCTAGTTATATACTCTTTTTATAATTGCCTTCTGTGACTGTTGTAATATAATTATAAAGCTAAAACATATTATTAATAAAAGCTTGAATTACAAGTACTTATCTTTAATATTAAAAAAGATATAAAGGCAGTTTAAAATATTTTAAAACTAAATATTCTGATAAAGTTTTTATCAAATATTAAAAATATAGCATTAATCTTTAAATTAAAAATGTTCTCAAAAATAAATAGACTGCAAATGTTTTAAGCCAAACTAAGAAATTAGTTCTGTTTTTTCATAACTATCTGATTTTATTAGCTGTTCTTTATTATCTACAAAGAAAATTTATAATGCTAAAATTGCACTTGTTATAATTGTTAATACAAGATCAATATCAGTTTTTAAGTATTTTAATTATGTTTTATAAGTTCAATCTGCAATATATATAGTATTAAGTAAAAAAATATTAAAATAAATAATAATATTTAATATGTAACTAATACTAAAGTGAAAAACTCTTTTTGATGATCATTTGGACCAAACTTTCCAAAATACTAAACTATAGAAAAACAATATAATTAATATATTAAACTTTATGAAAACTTTTCTGAAGCATTGAGCATATATAGTAGGCATTGAAATAAAGTTAAAAAAAAAGCTATCTCTTTGTAATGATAATTTAAAAAAGCTTTGAAACCATAAAATAAATGGTTAGTGAAAGCCAAAAGTTTTTTATAAAGTAAATGATGGTGTTGAATATATTATTTCTATACAATTGTAAAACCTACAAAAAACTTTTAGAAAAGTTAAAAATTTACAAAAACTACAGTTTGGTTTATCTTATGCCTTCTCTTTTTTTTAAGAAAAATTTTATAAAAAAATAAACAATTTAGTTTACTTTTTCTAAAAGGTCAATACATAAAACACCAAAACAGTCAGCAGTATTTATTTTCTAATTAGAATTGTATAAACAATATAGCAATACAAACATAACTTATATACATGTCTCAAACTACTAAAATCTTGTAAAATACTGCTTTTAGACTAATCAGTAATTTATGCCAACTTTCTATATTTAAGTCAAAGTTTTATTCTATATGGTTTTTGTTAAATATTCTAAATAAACAAAAAAATAATAGAGTTAATTCTATTTAGTATAGTTTATAATTTTTAAAAACCTAATATAAGCTCAAAATTGTAACCATATAATAGTTGTATAATGAGAGTTACATATATTATTTTTTGTTTTTTTTTGTTTTTTCTTTTTTTCTTTTTATTTCTTATATTGTATCTTTTATTATTTATTTCTATACTTCTTTATTTTTTTATTTGTTTTTTTTTATAAGTTTTTTTTTGTTTTTTTCACTTCTTATGAAAAGAAGTTATCAGATTGGTAATATCTTATTGTAAGACAGTAGTCAAATGCACCTCTGAATTCTTTTTTTTTCTTAAAAATTTAGATATCAGTGCAGACAAATTACTTATAAGTGCTTATAGAAGTAACTATAAGATATCAATTCAGTATTAAGTTTAAAAATGTTTAGTATAAAGGCATAAGATCTTAATAAAAAGTATTGGCAAGACTGTCAAAATTAAGAAAAAAAAATAAATAATAATATTAAATACACAATTTTGAATTATAAATTTCAATAAATCTTAAAACTTAAGAAATTTTTTAAAACCTTTTATTAGTTTTATATATTGTTTAGAAAATGATAATCTATATCTTTCTTTAATATATAAAATTTTACAAGAATTAAGAGTAGAGTATATGTAGATTATTTTTATATAGTTTTATATATCTTTTTAAAATTTTTATCTAAAATTAATATATATTATTAATAAAACTTACTTATTTTTTAATTAATTAAAAAAAATTTTATAATATTATAAATAAAATTATTTATTTATTATAGTAAAATTTTGAATTATTGTATTATTTTTAAAAAAATATTTCTTAGATTAGTTAAAATTTTCTTAGATAGTACAAAATTGAAGAATTTGATTAATTAAATTTTTTTTTTCTATAAGCAATCATGCTAGTACTTTATTAAGTTTTTGAAATTATATTTGTAACTACATACCTATTTCTAATATCTAAGTTTAGCATCACCTAGCCACCTTAATAGTACCTAAGTGCAATTTGTCACATTACTTTGAACAGAAGTAAACTACTTGTCTGACTACTTAAAGTCTATAATGAAAGGGTCTTCTTCTTTTTATGACAAGCTTTAAAATTGTCTTCATTACTTCTTTCTCAACTTGTTTTTCTTTTTTTCTTATTTCTTTTTTTTTTTTTCTATTTTTTTCTGATCTGCCTTTTTCTGTTTTTCTAGTTTTTTCGAACTTTCATCTTTTTTCCTTTTATTTCTTCCTGTTATTTCAACTTTTTTTTCCTATTTAATAATTTTCTCACAATATATTCTTGATACTTGTTTATAGAATGTGTCTCAGGCTGTTATTGCTACTATGTTTGCAAACTGCTGTCTTGATCTTGTGTTTAATAGCTCTGCTAGTTTGTTATATGTTTCTTTTGAAATTAGACCTTTCATTAGTGTTTCTCTTATTTTGACTTCCTCTGTCTCTGTTTTTCCAAAGAGCACTGTATATAGATATATGAAGAAATTCAAATCTTTTCTTTTTCTTTTAATTACTTCTATGCTGTTGCAATGGTCACTTTTTGAATTCTCTTCTAAAGATTTCTTTGCCCTTTGTATACTGCCAAGTATACTTGCATCTCTTTTACTTTATCTTGATATACTTGGCATTTTACTGTTATATATATATTTGGCCTTCTTCTGTTAAGTTCTTCTAAGGTTGGAAGTTTATCTATTATGCACTTGATAAATGCACTTCTTCTGGCATTGCTTCTCTTTGTTGTGCAATGTATTCTCTTAATCATCTTAAGTCTTTTTCAAAAATAAGACTAATTATAAATTGTGATTTCTGCTTCTGGCTCTAAATCTTTAATTGCTCTTATTTCTTTTTACTCTGCTCTTAGTCTTGCATTCATTACTAATTTGCAAAGCAGTTTTGCTAGTATGTCAGTTGTCTGTTTTCCTACTCTAATTAGTACTCTATCTCTTTATAAATAACTTTTTTGGGCTATACTATTTCTCTATTCATTGTTCTCTTTTTTGCTAAACTATCTGCTTTATTATTCTATTTGTCTTTACTATGACTTTTAACTTTAACTAAATCTATCTAAATGTTTTTCATTTTGACAAGGTCTTTAATTTTCATTAACTATATTGCATTCTTTTATTTTGTTTCTGTTTACTTGTTCTAGGCTTTTACTAATGTTTCTTATTGCAGCATTACTATCTGTATATAACTCTATTTGCTTCTTCTTAGATATTATTAGAATTACTGCCCAAATTGCTATCAACTTCACTGTTATCGATATTTGCTATTTTTCTAGTCCAAATGCTAACTCTTCTTCTGGCCATTTTTGTGTTTTGTTTGTTTAGACCTATCCAATACTTATATTGTTCTTAGATGATGGTTCTTTATTATCTTTTCTATTAGCTATACTGTCAGTATATATTATATATTTATTCTTATTTCTTATAATGTTTCTTTTTAGAACTTTTGTTTTTTTTTTTTTTATATTAAGGCAAATAATTGTGACCTAGGAGTTTATTAATAATCAGTTAGCATATAACTATTATATACAACAGCTACAGAGGCAATTATGGAAAGAGTATACAACTAGCCACTTGTACAACTTTAGTCATTGTCTATTTTAAGTAATTTACCCGAAGGTTCTATACTAGTTGCCATACCTAGAACCCACCTGTAGGTTCTTTATTTAAACACTCTAGTTCCTGTATCCACTTCTACTCTATCAACTGCAGCCATTGCTGCAAATATACCATAGTCACTAAGTCATATTTAACTTTATACTAAGTCTATCAGAGCCTTCTGTATTCCATACTTATAGCTAACCTAGTACTACTCTGGCCTAAACCATCACTTGCAGTCAGGGCTAATCATTAAACTGCTATACCCTTGTAAAGTTCACAGAGACCCTGATACCTTCCTTTTCTAACTTCTATACCCTTACTTCTGGACCTACAAGATCCACAAGACTTCACAAACTACCAATCCAGATGGCCCATCTAGTAAACCTGGTAGCCTGGTTGGTATATGCTCCTCTAAACATGTTGTCATCCAATCTATCTGAGGTCCTAGTAATCCTTTTTTGAGAGCTTCTGATGGTTTAGTAGTACTGTTAAAAGTCCATGCTATCTCTTTATTCAGGATTTTCAAGTGGAGTTTTGACTCTTCGGTTCTTTTGCTTTCTATGTGGTCTTATCATAGGTTTGCACTAAAGTCTTATGCAATACTAGTTATTAACATTTCTCTATATAGGTGTAATGTTACACTTTGCATAGATGCCCTGAGCTCTCATTCAAGATAGTGCAACAAAGGTTAAGATACACAAATCTAATCAATCAACAGAGACAGTTACTATAACACAGATTTTATTTTCCAAAATTCATCATCTATAGAATTTGAACTCTAGACCTGCCACTTGAGAGTTGACAACCTGACTTTTTAGAACTTTTGTTATTTCTTGACTAATATTTTTTTTTAGTTTTTGTCACTTAATAATTTCTATCTCTAGTTCTTCTATCATTGTAAGACTCTTTAATTTGCTTTTACTTCTTTTTAATCTATCTATTTCTGCCTTGTTTATTATTTGATCTACCATTATCTTAATTTAATTGCTACTCTTACTTATTTATTTATTTAAAATTATATAAATGTTTTTATTTAATTTTATTTATTGATGGCAACTGTTTTCTACTTGTTTTTTTTTACTTATACATCCTTTACATCTGTTGATTTCAGTTGCTACTTCATGCTCTTTGCACTTCATTTGCCAGTCTTCGATTAGTACTTTTTTATTTTTCTTTTTGACCATCTTTCCAAACTGTCTATAGTTTTGTGTACCATATACTATTCACTTTTTTCTTCTTTTATCTTCTAATATATGCCACTATTTGACTTGCATTGCCTGAGTATTTTGTTTATCTGTTCTAAAGTATCTTTGTACTACTTTACTCTCTGAACTGCTGAGCACTTTTAATTCAATTGCTTTAAACCATTCTGCTTTTTTCCTTTTATTTAATTGATCTTGATAGTCTTTTAGTTGCTGCCATATAATTAGTTTTTCTTTTTTTGTATCGAGTAGTTGGTTCATATATATTAAACCAGCTTTCTTTACTCTAACTGCTCCTTTTTTCCACAATTGTATATCTACTAGTTCTTGTATTTTAGTACTATAACCAAACATTGTCTATAGTTTACTTTCTGTTTTAATGTTTATTTTTAGTTTTCTTGCTTTGAGTATTATAAGACATGCTAAGTTGTTCTTTAAATATGTTTTGATTTCTGTTTGCTCTTTTGTCTTTCATATATCTTCTGTTAAACCTGCTCTTTAACAGCCTTGTATTATTCTTAGCCTTGTTAGCTGTCTAAAACTGTTTTGTCTGTTCAGTTTTGCCAAAAGGCCACTCACTTGCTTTATAATTAGCTTTTGTTGTAATGTTCTACAGTTGCCAAGATTTTTGTGTTCCATTACGCAGTTTTCTACTGTTCTTTGCAGGCTGCTCTTTTGTTTTGTCAGACTTATTATTAGTTGATGTATTTCATTCCTATGGAAAAATATATATTAAAATATTA
>CAJVQA010012257.1:0-10222 GCA_910591915.1 Cetraspora pellucida
TCGACACTGGGATTTGAACTCTGGACCTGCCACTTGGGGGTTGACAACCTGACCACTTCACTAGGTCGCCACACCCCAATATTTAAACTCTTATTTATAAGCTATAAATATATTTTATAAGGTAATAAATCTATATTTTCTTTAATGAAATCTTTAATATCTTGTGTTACTGTTATATTTTTTGGTTGACCATATAGAAAATTATTTTGAAAATATATCTTCACTATATTAATTTGTTGATTAATAACTATTCTAATAATGCTGCTGCAGCTAAAACGTTCTATTACTAATATATTTGACTGTTTTAATATATCTTGATGTTTCTTAGACTTATTTGCTAAATTATCTTATTGAAAGCAATAATACTAATATGTTATAGTATGTTTTTCTACGTAAGATTGATGATACATCTATTTGAATTTATTGACATTTTCATAACTACTATTAGTTCATTGGTTACCTCTCTTGTAGATTTATTTAGAGTTACGATATCTAAATTACATTCAAAATGAAATGGTGGCATGTTTTCTAAATTAGCTTCAGATTGTAATTTATACAAATCGATAATTTGGATAATAAAATCTTTAATATTATTTAAATCAATTACTTTTTCCAAAGTATTTTCATCTATAGTATCTTCTTCTGGATCATCTTTAAGCTGCCTTTTTTTATTATTTCTTTTTAGCTGTGTGGTTCTACTGCAGCAGTGGGCACAAGTTTGATATTACTTTATAGTATTGTTTCTACAGAGCTAATAAATTCACTAATAGATTGTGTATAATCGCACTCTGAGCAATGTAATGTTAATACAAGAGTTGAGCTTGAAGCTTCTATTATCGATTTACCTTTATCATTATTGCTTTTAGACAAGAGAGGTTTATTCATTTTAATTTGAAAAAGGAAATTCTAATAATAATTATTAATAATTTAATTATTGAATATATATATATTAGTATACGTATTTGATATACATAATTTATAAGCCACTATAAATTAATATCATGTGAATGTAAAATTGTCAGGGTGTCTCTGAAAAAGATTACAGAGGTTGTCATTTCACAATCCAAAACTTTGTGTAATCTACAGATAGCTTAGTCAAAAAGAGGCATTTAGATTTGGTTGATAGTTTGGGTCTGTAATAGCTAAGGATTTCTTTTTTACTTGTACTGTTGTTTTCTTTTTTTTGAGCTGTCTACTATAGAGTTTGGAACCAGTTTTATTTTTTTTATATTAAATTTGATTAAAACCAGTTTTAATATAAGAAAAATAAAGCTGGTTCCAAACACTAGTTTACTAACTTTAATCTTCAATTACCTTACTACTTTAGGTAATTGGACAACATGTATAACCTCAACTATCACATTTCTTCAGATAGTTGAACTTGAGTGACCATGGCTAATCCTGGTACTTTAGGATATAATAGCAGGATGGAGTGTAACAATACTATAGGATAGAATAGATAATTTCAAGAAGTGGGTCTTTATAGTCTGGAGACTTAGTGTCAAGTTCTAATTAGTTGCACATAAGGTATAGTAACCAAATTTATATAAATAAGATCTACGTTATAATTAAAAATAAGGTTATACTAAAATGTATATTGATGCATAACTGAACTGTAATTAGAGAATCAATTATAGTTAATTAATAAAAACGATGATGTAATCTCACCTAATAAATTAAATAAATAAGGGGTTCGATCTTGTAAATCAAACCTTTACTTCTGTTTGTGCTTGAATAAAATTACCTAAGGCAATGACTTTATCATGATGGCATCTAGAGAAAGAAGGTTAAAGAAGTGATAGAGTGGAGTCTGTGAAGAGAATACAAGTACTAACATAAACATACCACAAGTGTATAAATATTTATGCATAACCATTTAGGCCAGAGTTTAGTATTTAAACAATATTAATTAATCCCTATGACACTTAGTGATTAGTTAATGTAACAAAAAAGATGTTTATGTATTTATTATAATGTAAGGGGCTAGTTATTATGATGTAAGAGGCTAGTTATTATTTTAATAAAACAAAGTTCATAACTCCTCTTTTCTCTAGAGCCTTCTGGCCTTTATTTATAAGAGCAATTTACTATATATATTTTTATATTTTATACTTTATTGTCTAAGACTATATGTACTATTATATTTATAACTATATTAGTGTTCTCTCTCTTACTGACTTTTTTACTTACTCTGCTCCTTTGATCAGAAAGGACTTTTTCTATGTTTCAGTCCTTTCTGATAATTCTAATCAGATCACCCTTATTTAATTAGTCATGTCACATGACACATGACTTAGTCAGATACATAACACAATATATGTAATTTATAATTATTTTTTTTAAAAACCTGGGATGCTGTAAGTGTACTTTATTAAGTTAAGACAAGTCATCTAAAATATATTGTATAAGATTACTCTTATTTTAACTCAAGATTTTAAGTTATTAGTAGATAGTGCAAAAGAGCTATTCTGAACTTTGTGCCTTTTCTTATTTTATCTTATATGTTTTTATTTCCTTCTTAATTTTATTTGTGATGACAAAATAAAGTACTAAAGCTGAAATTAAGTTTCTTTTTTACTTATTTTGGGTATAATAGCACCATATTTCATAAACTGTGCTAATATATAGCCACATAACTGTTCTTCATAAGTTTTTGTTATTGATGTTAGACAATAAAAAGATCTTCTTAATTGTACTAGTGATGAATTTGTAGGTGAGCTGCCAGAATTCTTTGCTTTTTTTGCAGTGTACTCTGAAGTGTTCTATTGTTTGACACTTGCCTGGATAATCTGAACATTTTCCTGTATCATTTAGGTTGATATGTTGAAGATAATATCTCAGAGGCAATGCATGGTAATAGAAATGCCAGAAAACATTAATTTTTTGTTGGCTATTCATTTAAAATTGATCCAATTTCTTAATAAGCTACTTGGACTTGAAGTGGTATTGTTTTGATTAGATGTAGGATGTGTATATATTTCTCTTAAAAAGTTTGTATCCTTCTTGACTATATAATTGATGTTAGCATTGCCAGCTAACTTTATGTTATTCTGATTCTATAGTCATAGATGGATAATCTTTAGACTTCCTTTTACTCTTTTTTATGCTATTAAATATGCTTTTCACTTTTCAGACTAAGCTTTGGCACTTATTAGGGTTGTATTAATGATATTAATAATTGTAATGTTATACTTTTTCTATAGACTTTTCTCGATTTTCTTCTGCTTAGCTTTGGGCTATAGGTTAAAGCTTGTTAATGACTTGAGCTATACTGAAAGTAGTTTAGCATTCAAAATGTTTTTTAGTATTAGTGCATTGAGTTTTCCATATTCAATACATCTTTGAAAGATTGAGTATTAGAGTAAAACTTGAAAGTTGTATTTAATCCATTTTATAATAAACCTGTCAATATTATTTAGTTGTTTTCTGCTAGAAAGAAACAGATAAGCTGCATACCAGATTTTTGAAATAAATAGTAACTTGACAACTAGTATTCTTTTCTTTAATGATAGATTATATTGAAAAAACTCTTTTATTATGTTTTTTATTTTGGTTGTTAAACTTGGTTAGAACTTTTTATTAATGTTTCCTTTTATGTCTATGTTATATTCTAACATCTTAATTAATTTGCCTTTCTGTAGAACTTTAAATGAACTAATTATTTCAGAAACATAGTGATATGCATTATTAGTAATAGAAACTAACACTGATTTCTCTCTGTTAATTTTAGCATTTAATGCTATTTTATATTTTTGTAAACAGGAAAGTAACATATTCTATTCTGTATATATAGCAATGCCTACAGTGAGATCATCTGTATAGGTAGCTACTCTGAAGTGCTAAGATTGGACTGAGATACCTTGTAAACTAGAATTCAGAAGTCTGAGCAAAGCTATAATGTAAAGGAGTAAAAAAAGAAGATCTCCTTGTTTTACACCTTTTTTAATACTAAATGATTCTGATAACATACCTATATCTGCTATATAGCTTGTTGTTTTTTATAGAAAGTATTAACAATTTTATAAAGTCTTTACTAAAATTTATCTTTTTCAGTACCTTTCATAGATAAGTATGATTTATTTTGTCAAATGCTTTCTCTGATTTATGACAACATCCAGTACTGTTGTAAATGATTGTGTTGTTTTTGCAATATAGTAATAATATCCATAGCTGTATTAATAATTAAGCATCCTTTTACAAAGCCCTGTTAAAGATCTTTTATGATAGTTTGACATGTCTTGTTTAATTTATTTGCAATAATCTTCATTAAGATCTTGACATTACAGTTAACTAATGAGATAGGATGTCAATTATTATATTGTTTAGAGTAGTTGCATTCTTTGAAATTAGCATTATAATATTCTTTCTTTATGAGTTTGAAACTATGCCAAAAAGTAATATTTTATTAAATAGTTTCTCTAATACTGAACTGATGTTCTTTTTTAGCTCCTTGTAGAATTCATAAGAAAAACAATCAGGTGTTGGAACTTTATTATTAAGAAAAGATTTGATAGTTTGACTAATTTCTTTTATAGAGATTGTTCTAATTAATAGATCATTCTCTTCTAATGAAACCTTATCTAAGTTATATGTTATTTCTTCTATAAAATTATTGTCTATATGCTATTTTTTGTAGAATATTTCATAGTAATTTTTAATATAGTTTAATATTTTCTTAGGATTTGTATTATTTAGATTATTAGGAATTTTAATTTTTTCTGTGTTTATATTAGAATACTTGATCTTATAATAAGTAAAAAAATATTTAGTAGATTTTTTGTTATTCTCAATCAACTTAATATTAGATCTGAGTTACTACAATTTAGAAAGATTAATTAGCTTATTTTGTAATTTATGGTTTAACTGTTCTAAAATTATTTGCAACTCTTTTTTGTTTGGGTCCTCTGCTAGCTGTCTCTTTAACAAAGACATATTTTGTTCAGTTTGTTAATTGCTTCTTATAAAGAATAAGATAATGGGTAAGCTCTAATAATAGATTAAATTTATATTTACTAAAGTTCTAGTCTTTTACTGTGCTTACATGTTTAAGTTTAGCTCTAATTCAGAGCAAAAGTTATTTATTGACTAAACAATGTTTGTTAAATTTCTATAAGGCTGGCTAGTAGTATATTTTTGTGAACTGAAACTCACTTATTAGTGTTAATCTATAGTTTTTACTTTAATCACAATAATAACATAAGTTGCTCAACTATAGTATAATGACTATAACTTGACAAATTCTATACAAAGTCTATACAAGACTTAACTAAATATAATGATTTGGGATTTTAAGGCAGAGTCAGCAATAAATAATATATAAGAATACTAAATATTGCATTCAGTTTATTAACTATAAATTATATAAAAACACTTAACTTTCTTAAAGGGCAAGAAAGCAATACTTTTATAGATATTTATATATATAAATAATTATAATCAAGGCTACTTTATTGCTAACAAATGCTATTTATAGTAATATTAATATATAATAACTAATTGACAGATCACTTTCAAAAAAATTATCAATTCCAAAAAGCCAAATAATTCAATACTTAATTAGCTTCCAATTTAAGAACATTTATTGCATTTTCTATCCTAATATATCAAACTTCACTTTTAGTCAAAACAACATACAAAGCTGAATCAATCAAATATAAACTAATTTATTTATCACTAATATTAACTACACAGAAATTCTTCCTATTGGTATAACAAAACTGATCATCAAATCATAACTCTTAAAATTTTTATTATAATCAATAAACCCAAATCTTATAAACAACATAAACATAAAGCCTTTTTCTAATAAAACTATACTAAAGAAAACCTTGAAAACAACAATGAATAAACTACCAAAAATCTTCAACATTTATCTTCAATAATCTTTACAATCTCTAACCAAAACCAACTCAATACTACATGGAATAAAATTCACAAAGCATTAATCAAAGCCTTTACTAAAGATATTCCTTTTAAAAAAATCAAAACAATTAAAAAAATTCATAACTCTTCATCACCAAAATATTTACCACTTTATTTCTGTTACAAAGAAATCTAATTTCTTAAAAATTATATGAACTTAATTAACTTTAATACATTACTTACCAACTATCAAACCAAATATTCAGATTGCATATTCTAAACATCATCACTCTTACTAATCCAAATTAAAGAAGAATTTCAAACTATCAAAACTGCACTTAACTACTAATATCAACAATCAATCTATGATGAAATCAAAGAAAAAATAAAAGAACAAAACAAATTCTTCAAAGAAACATCTAAACTTTTTTATAAAAAAATACTAAAAAAATATAATAACATTCATATATATAGACTACTTCTTAACAATAATCTCTTCACAGAATACAATAAGATTCTAAATATAATTAAACTTCATTTTAGTGAATAGTTCAAAACCAAACCTCTTAAAACTTTTTATTAACATCTAACTTCTATTCTCTTTATAAACCATATTCTGAACTTAAAATCCATTACCAAAATCTTATTTATGAAATTACTGAACAAGAATGACAAAACATCATCTCCAACTTACCTAATCAAAAAGCAGCAGGTTTTTTAAAAACCTGCTATGAACATATAAAATATACTAGCTTCAAAACACAAAACATTTTCTGACTTTTTCTAAATAAATATTTTTATCTTTAAAAAATTCCCTCAGACTAGAAATCTTCTAATATCATTCTAATTCCCAAAAAATTAAATTGAGACTATATATTAAATCAAGTTTATCCAATTTCTATAATAGAACCTTCTAAAAAAACTTTTATTAAAATATTTACAAATTTATTAGATAACATTATTTCTTATAACAATCTTTTATCAAATCTAAACTTTGCAACTTTAAAAAACTTCTTTATACATCTCCCTATACAAATTTTATATAATACAATTAAATATTATAAAACTACTAACAAAGAAGCCTAGATTCTTTTTTAAGATATGTCCAAGGCTTTTGATAAAATTAATATAACAAGACTTTAAAATAGTTGTAAAAGAATAGGAATTTCTTTAACAGGAATTAATCTAATCACAGAACTATACATTCATCGATTTGCTAAAGTAATTACTGCTCATGGCCTTATCTCATAAATACTAATTAACTCTTAAATTGAACAAGTTAAAACATATTTACCTCTTTTATAGAAAATTTACTATGACCTTATACTCTAATTTATTCAAAAAAAATACAAAAACTACTTATTAAAAATTTTATATCAATTCTCTATTGATATTATAACAAATACAACATCTTCTTCAATAACAATTCTGTTATTGGCTTTTATAGATAATACCATCTGATATTGTGAAAGTGCAAATATAATGCAAAACATTATAAATGATACCTCTAAATTATACAAATTTAACAATATAGAAATCAATACTACCAAAACAGACCTTTTGTATATTAAACCCAAATTCCTATTAAATCCAACTCTTACTTTCTCAATGAATCAACAAAACATTATATCTAGAAAACCACAAAATGTTATTTGATATCTTGGCATTTTTTATAATGGTCAAGGATCTTCTAAACCAACTTTTGACCAAATTCAAAACAAAATCAAAAGCTTTTTTACTCTTATTCAATACAAAAAAATAACATCTTTACAAATTTCATCACTTTTCAACTTAATTTTATAACCTTTATTAGAATATCTACTTCAAATTATCTCAGTTCATATAAATACATAAGCTAAATTTTCTTACCTTTTTACTATCTATACTAAAAAAATGCTTTTTTTAGCAAAAAACACCAACAACTTAATTCTACTAATTCACTCACCTTTAATTTACCAATCTTCAACAACATTATTCAAAAAGTCAGTACAGCTAATACTGAATGAATATTTAATACACTACCAATTCTTAAAAATATTGGCATTTAATGAATTAAAAGATGGTTTACCAAAATATGATCATCTCAATTTTCATCAAAACTTTAACTACTATCGAAAAATGCAAAATTCCATTCTACTTTTTCATCTTTCTTAACTAGTTTTTAATGAAATCTTATCCTCAATAATCTCACAAATCATGTCCTTTCTATCATCAATAGCAAAAAACACTCATATTATTTTTGATATCCTTTTTATCAACCTACCTACATCTACTATCAATAGTCTTAGAAATAATAAAATTATCTTTTTAGAACAAATCACAACTGCAAATAACAAAAATATTCTCACATAAAATAATATCTACTTATATACAAACAAACCTAATAAAGGTTGCCAGCCAAAATGGTTTACTCAAATTCTATATCTAAACTAATCTAATACTATAACCTGAACTTGGCTTCATATAAACCTTCTTCTTATTAATACTTTTCTAAACACAATTAAACTAATATCACCACCTTCATCCTCAAACTCTCATTACTTTTATCATATATATTATACAAATAATCAAATACTATATATTTCCCAATAAACCTCTTTACAACAACAATCATTTTTTGAAATTTCTATACTCACTTTAGGATTCTCTCAACTACTACCAACTACTAACTACCCAACTTTAAATTTTCATTCATTCTTCTTATTCTATAACTCAACCATCAAATTAAAAGATTCAATAACTATCCAAATTGATTTTAAAGAAATCTTAGCTCTAACTCATATATACAGCATTAATATTATCTAATCATCTTTGTCAATACAATCACAAATATTTTTTTATCATATAAAGCTTAGCTTATTCAATAATTTATCAATAATTATTATACTAAAAGCAACTAATCGATCTAAATCATCTTATCTCTCAACTTAACACAGATAAACTACACTTTTATACTGATGGATCAATCAAAAATCTACAAACTCCAGAAACTAAATGTGATATAGGATGGATTTGTAAATATGATACATCTATAAAATTTAATGCAGCTTTACAATCTTACTTTGACTCAACCCATATTAAACTTGAGATAATTCTCACTCTCTTATTTGCAGTTTCCTCTAATATTCTTTTAAATATTTATATCGATAACATAACTGCAATCAAAAACCTTAACTTAGTCTTTAACTCCAAATCTATACAAACTAAAAACTGAAACATTATTCACTATATTAATTATCTTAAACAACTCAAAAACATTACTACTACTCTTCATAAAGTAAAATTACACTCTACAGACTCTTTTCATAACCAAGCAGATTCACTTGCCAAACAAGGAACTACAAAACATATTCTCAAAATTAACAACTCAAAATTTAATACCCCAAACTATTTCATATGAAATAACTATCTAATCTTTATCAAAGTTCGCACCTTCATCAAAAACTCTATAACTATTCAAGAAATTATCAAATGGTTAAACTTAAAATTTCTTCAAAATATCACAAACATTAAATGGTTATTAAAATTTAAAATCATTTTCTTTCTTGAAAATAATCTACAAAAATACTTTTTCTATATCAAAATTTTTAGTAATAATTTACCTACTATATAAAATCTTAATATTTATTATTTATATCTCTATACTACTCCAAATTGCTCTTGCTATACAAATACTGAAAATACTCTTCATTTATTTTTATGCCCTAGCAATACTACAAACATTCTACAATTAATCAAAAATACAATACAAGATACTCTAATACTACCAAAAATTACTAATATAATCTCAACAACCTTACTAAACATTCTTTTAAATTTCACACTTAATATACCAAATTCTTAATTTAAATGTATTTTATATGTTATTACAGAGATCTTCTTTTCTACTATTTATGAAAATATCAAAGCACTTATTAATAAACAAACTGATGCCCTTTTACTTAAGCTTTCAAATGATCTATTAAACTGGTTTTATCAAGATCTCTGGTCTACTCACAACACTATCAATATCAATAGGAAATATCTCGCAACATTACATCAAAATCTAAATGCACTAAAATTTAGTTACCAACATTACCAAATTCTTTAAACAATATAACAACCTCTTTTCAAACTATAAACATTAACTCTTTTTCATCAAATAGTTCACACAAGGTTTTTCACTAACTTCTTGTATTTAATAATGTTCAAACAATTACTTAAAGGTCTTCTTCAACCTATTCTAACTAGAACCTAATTTGAAATAGTTAGCTATAGCATTCACAAAAATAGAGAATATAATATCACATTGGGTGCCAATTTGTAGCACAAATGTAGTTTAGAAATCTTTAATTTTAGAACTTATGATTCTATATATAAA